>JAPFFP010000113.1:19926224-19941931 GCA_026153255.1 Solanum medicagineum
AAGTAAATATTATGGTATATTTTAGGTCCATACAGTATAATGATACTTTTAGTATAGGCTTAGAAGTCATTATTAGGAGTGCATAAGCATTCCACATAAAATAGGTGTGCATGCATTCGGACATAAGTTATGTGCGTATTTTGGTGCGAGAAATGAAAATGGCAATCCAATGTTGTCTTAGTTGTACAGTTCTATGTCAAGATTGTTTCTTTCATAAAGGAGAAACCAAACAGACCTTATAAAGAAATGGTTACCACGAGTTTTCATGCTACAAAAGCATGATCTGAAGTTGGAATAATGGGTTCTTACCATTTATTAAACTTCTTGCGCATATCGATCTTTATTCAGGTTTGTGTTGATGGACTTGATCATATCTGATGTAGCTCTATTGTTGGGTGCTTTTTGTACCTCTCTGATTTTGAGATGACGAGAAATGCTTAAAAACTTCTTGGACATGTGGTTATTGCCCCAACCATCTGTTGTAACCCCCACAGAGAAAAATAATTTTGGATTGAGATGTAACCTGTGTTTGCATAATTGAACTGGAATTTTGTGATCTATGTGATTTAGACCTTAATAGAAGAGATATCGATCCTCTTATAGTCTATATCAGCCAAACATTCTTTATAATGTTGCAGTAGTGGCAATGTGCTTATTTCATCTACAAATTTAACATTCCTATTCTACTTATATGCAGTTACTGTGAATGTTTTGCTGCTGGAGTCTACTGTGTGGAGCCATGTGCATGTCAAGACTGCTTCAACAAGCCTATTCATGAAGATACTGTGCTTGCAACTCGCAAACAGATCGAATCAAGAAATCCTCTTGCTTTTGCTCCTAAAGTGATAAGGAACGCTGACTCTCTTTCTGAAACAGGGGTGAGGAAAAAGTTCTTGGCTTTCATAGTCATGTCTTTGTTATTTCAAAGTGGCGGATAAGTCATATAACACAAGTAATTTAATCGCATTGCAGGATGATTCCAGCAAGACTCCTGCCTCAGCTCGTCACAAGAGAGGATGCAACTGCAAGAAATCCGGCTGTCTGAAGAAATATTGTGAATGCTATCAGGTCTTCCTTTTTTTATATTTCCAAGTTGCATTGGTTATGCATTTGTTCGTACATCAGCTGATAGGTAAGTGCTTTCGTTCTTGAAGGGTGGGGTTGGATGCTCCATCAATTGCAGATGTGAAGGATGCAAGAACGCATTTGGCAGAAAGGATGGTAAGTCTACTTGGCAATTTCTGATAATGGTTTGATCTTAGTTCCAAACATTCCCCGCTACCCAAACCCGAAGAATGATTAAAAGAAATTGTACGTATGCCTGAGAAAAAAAAGAGGGGTTTGGCGTTGGTTCTTATTGTCTTTTTAGTTCCATTCTGTTGTTGTGACTTATATATGTAGTTTGAAAATCTACTACTATGATTCAGGTTCTGTTTTCATAGGCACAGATGGGGATGCTGAGGAAGAGGAAACAGATGCACATGAAAAGAGTATTGTCGATAGAACTTCTCATAAAAACCCGCAACAGAGTGATGCAGAGGTGAATCCAGATTCTGTTGTCCCTGCTACACCTTTAGCTTTTAGAAGGTACGTCAATCATTCGAATTTTCAAGCAAAGTTCCTTCTTTATGCTTTTCATGTTATCATTCTACTAAGTTCGCTGATGAAAAACTTTGCCTTGTAGACCACCAATGCAGCTCCCTTTCTCATTGAAGAACAAACCGCCTCGATCATCATTTCTATCCATCGGATCCTCATCTGGTATATTTGCTGGCCAAGGGGTCGGAAGGCCAGAGTTCTTTCAACCTCAGCCCAAGTTCGAGAAACCAATTGAGCCGACTCAAGAAGACGAAATGCCCGAGATACTCCAACAAGGGGGGACTAGCTCTCCAATCAGTGGCATTAAGACAGCTTCTCCCAACAGGAAGAGAGTTTCTCCTCCTCATTGTGTTGCAAATTCACCTGGTCGGCGAAGCAGCCGCAAGTTGATACTGCAATCCATCCCTTCATTTCCTTCTCTCACTCACAATCCTTGAAGGTCATCATCCAAATCAGTAGGTGAAACTTTGGAAGGAAATTTTTTAATATCTTTATTGTTATAGTTATTAGTTTAGTTCTAGTACACCTTCATGGACCTTTTGATGGCTACCCCATGTGCTTGTATAATAGCCTTGTTGTTTCTTAATAACATTGTTGTCCTTAATAATGAATCAAAATTTATTGATGTACTTCTTGTGTCATTGTTGCTAGTCTAATACTTTGTTACATGAGCCTAGGGTCTTCCAGAAACCGTCCAAACACCCCACCTGTGACATTTCACTTGGTATATTGTTAATACTTGATCCAAGTTTATGACTATAGAAGTTGGGCCTCTAAACAAATATTACTAATTGGGCTAGTCCACTAGAAAAATCATACAAGTAGATGCCTTGCTTGTTCATGTTATGCTCTCTTTTACAAGCACACACCTTTTTCTTTAAAAAGTTCTGTAACATTCCCCAATCATTTGTTTTTCCTCGGGTGATTCTATTCACATCTAGGTGTGGTGGACACAATTATTGCTTTTGCAGTTCCCATCTTTTGACTAACTGCAGTTCTTATCCTTTCCGATTTGGATTTAACTTATATTCATCGACAATTTAGAAAACGATTCTTATATTATAAAAAAGTAAAATCACAGGGCTTTTCTAAAGGTGAAAGTGCGTCCTCGCCAGATAGTGGATATGTTGTAAATGTGTGCAGTAGAAATTGTAATTTGTCAAGTTTGTGTGCAGAAAGCACAACACAATAATTGTACCATTGCATTCACAAGCTCTTTTCAGACCTAAGGTGGGGGTCTATATCACTATACAACAAAAACACCATTTGGATTGTCATCTTATAGGTCCCATTTCCATTACTTTTTTCCTACTCTCCAAATAAATGGGTTTATACACATTCCCTTTCAAAGAGGTTGGTAGGAAGATGTTAAGCGTTTTTTTTGTATTAAGTTAGCAAAAGTGACACAAATGTTTTGGATACGTTCAAAGTAATTTCTTGAATCTGACCGTCGAAGTTTGTTAAATATTTAACAGAAAAAGAAACATATTTATTTTTGAACACTTAAAAAGACTAAGATTATATTTTCGAGACTACTTTAAACCTATCCCAAATATAAAACATCATTTCTTGTTATTTTCTTGACAAGGCTCCTCTCTATCTTTCGCACTGTATATAATATTTTCTCAAAAAGATTGTTATCTTACTTAATTTAAAAATAATTTTAAGTTAAAATTTTAATTTTTCAACCACACAAATGTTTATAGATCATTTTGGCCCCTACCCTTGCCCCGCCCCCCCAAACAAAAAGAGAAGATGAGAATTGTCAGAAGGAAAGATTACCATCCATTCTGGGTAATAGAGTGATAGGATTGGGTGTTTGGGGTGGGACTTGTCGGTTAAGTCCAGCTATAATATTTATTGGAAGAAAGAAAAAAATAGGTGGGGAGCAACAATCAGATATTACTTTGAAGAAAACAGCAACTTCAATATCAAGGCTCTTGATGTAACATAAATGAAATAAAAGCTCCATACACAAAATACTTCTTCAATTAAAAGTCAAATATATAACGCTATGTTTTTGTTTAATTAATTAGTCAAATAGGGGTTTCACTTGATATTTGCACATGCCATATTTATAGGAGTACTATCCATGTCTAATTACATAATTCAAAAGTCTAGCCCTCCTCCTATATCCAACATTCCTATGCAAATCATCAATAATATTTTTAATTAATATTATTGACTCTTAAAATTCTTTAAATCAATTATTGACTCTACAAAAGTCCATTTTTATCTACCGCTAGATGTTATCTATTCTTTCATAATATATTGTATTATATTATTTTACAAGATGTAATATTTAAATAAATTGTATCGTCTTTCATCATTACATAATGTCATAGGTTATCAATTTCAAAGATAAATCTAAAAAGAAAAAAGTAAGATACGAGGGAGAACTATCATAAAAAGGTAAGAGGAAGAATAAAATATAATAATTAAACAATAAGTAAAAATAAAATAAAAAATAACAATAAGGTAATGATGGGATCACACCAAAAATCAATCGTTAAAATAAAATATATTTGCATATATGAATTTGGAAATTTCTGACTTAAAATCCAGACAGTTGTCCCATCATGATTGCCACTTATCCTGCCATGGAAGCACCGTCACAACGGGTTGCATAGAGATAGAAACTTCATAACTCACGTCTCAACCATTTGTTTACTACACACTCAAATCATAACATTAAATAATTTATCCTTTGCGCCAAGATTAATTTTAGAAGTTCTACTCGTCTGAGTTCAGTTTTGTAAAGCCATACAGGCTCCATATTATGTTGACTATCAATTTGAATGATCAAACTAAAAATTCAGCTCTCAATTCGTTACTAGATTTCCCTAGACCTCACATTACTCATTTTTTTCAAAATTGGTGTAGACTCAAAATTTTCAATTTACTAGTCAAAATTGTTCTAGCACAGTTTTCTTCTCCATTGACCTACCTATAATGATGGGGTCAGGTCGTTATAATATAAGAATAATATGAGAGCAACGAAAATGAGGATATGGAGATTGATTTGTAACATAATTGAAAAAAATACAAACAAGATAAGAGTGACATCTATGGTGGATCAGTTGTAGAAGACAATTAGATAATTGAGACAAGAGAAGATGCATAGATGTTCCAGTAAAGAGGTGTTAGAGGTTGACTATTGTGTTATTAAGAGAGGAAGAGGTAGGTCAAAGAAGTATTTCAGTAAGATAATTAGACACATATAATCTAGATCAGTGTCAAATCTAAAATTCCTAGAATATGAGTGCACCACTGAAAAAATATATATTAAATGAAAATTGATCCCAATTTCATTCAGTGCATCATTAAGTTTTTTTATAGCATATGTGTCAACAGATCATATTATACCAATTTTACCAAATATATACATTAAATATTTAATTTTACAGTAAGATCACGAATTCACATGCTCCATAATTTAGCCTTAGCTCCCATATCCTAGTAAGGGAGATGAAGGATAAAATTGGGTAGAAAATTATTAGTGCATAGTCGAGTATTATTTAGTCCTCATCAATATTATTATTATTACTCTCCTATTATCTTATTCCACGATTTTAGTATTATTTGTTGTTTCTTTTGCTTCACTTAACATATTTTTCTTGTTGCTACTTGTTGTATTTGTTTTACTTGCGCCGACTCTATCTTTATATAGTAGAGGTAATTAAATCTCTATACACACTATTTTTTTTATCCACTTATTGATTATATTGAATATATTATTGTTGTTACTCGTTATTAATTATATATTAAAATTATATCAAGCCTATAATTGATTGACGACTATTAAAATGCATAGTATGAGATTCCAAATCTTAATTTAATAGTCCAATTGGACATACTTTAATAATTGGTTTTCACAAGAAACAAAGTGGAAACATCTTCTTCAATTATCTCATTTTATAGATATAGAGCTCTTTCGTCATGTCACTATTCATGATTTACATCAATTATCCATCTCCATACTTCCTTGTTTTACGCTGTCTGATAAATTTTTATTTCAAAATAAAATTTCATATTTAAAAATTTATATCAAATTATAAAGTGTTATGAATCACAAATTTCACTATGCCAAGAGTTAAAAATATTTGAGTTACTTCAAAAAGAAAACATACATTGCAACCTAATATAAATAAAATAATAACAAAATTCGTTTGATTTTCAGAGCATTATACTAATTTTGAAAAATATATATTCATAAAATCAACGATGTAAGTCATATTTACTTACGACACGTTAGGCAACATTGGCATATTTTGTGTGAATTTATAAATGAAGTCTAAAATAAAACTAAATATATGCAAATTTTACTTTTATTTTTCTGAAATAGAGATTTTTTGATGACCCTCAACTAAATTAAATATAATTTAATTGGATATACAATTTAAAAAAAGAACTTCCAAAAAAAAAAATTACTATAAAAAAAATGTAGATATATGTGAGGCTTCTTTCTGGTATAAACTTTAAAAAAACTCAAATTATTAATAGGAAAAGTGTGTTACTACATAAATTGAAACATAGAAAATTGGTATTATTTAATTTCATGACTCACATGATTCTTTCATAAGCTTTGTCACACCCCAGAGGGTACCCTAGACATAACTGACACTCAAAGATTATTGCTAGTCTCCAGCGAACCACTTGACCTCATCATATTCATTCATCTAAGCATTCTACTATCAGCGGAAGACATAAAGGATAAAGAGGGCACATTATATACATACATACATACATACATACATACATACATACATACATATACATATTATAAAAGGAGGCTAGTAGGAATAACTAGCTCGCAGTCTTACATCAACAATCGACTCTAGTCTATCAGGCGTCTAACACTATCAAGTGGTATCAATGACAGACCCATGACTACCTCAATCAAAGTAAAACTAGTCACTCTAACTCTAAGACAAGATGAAAATAAACATAAGGGATTCCTCCGAAGTAAGGAAGGCTCACCAAATCAGCTGAACGTCTCCAATCCTCAACGGTGCGCCTGTTGACGATCTCCAAATCATGTATCTACATCATGAAACGATGCAGTCCCAGAGGGGTATGTCAGTACGTAGAATATACTGGTATGTAAAATAACTGAGTGAAACCAAAAACAGGTTGAATAAAATAACAATAACAATCAACTCAATATAGAAAGCAGTCAACATGTCAAATGTCTATCTAAAGAAAGAATAAAGAATACAGATGACCCATCACGTCCATCACCCTATACCATTACCTCAACATCAGAGTACTATCAAGAGGGAATCCTATATGGGAATTTCTCGGACCAACACTCATCACCTATGAGCCGGTGATGGTATAACGAAGCGATGTCGTTGCGGCATCCGCTCAATATCTTGCCGAGGTAGAAGGCATACATAATTGGATCCGAAATGGAGATAATATGAAGTCTTCTTTTGGGACTGAGGAAATATTCGTTGCTCACGGTCAATCCTTACCTACGCTAGCCACGTAGTAATGAGTGCGAGTGGGGCTCACTCTTACCCTCTTCGGTACTCGATACTTCTCCCATAGACTCAACTTGCTCATAAACGCTAACATCCATCTAATCCTCATTTATCATCTTTTTTCAAATCAGCCTAACAAGGATTTTCACCATCTCATCATGACAAACATCTCAATCGGTAGCTCAAGGCTTAGAACAATCTTTAGGAACAATAGAATAGACAAGTCGTTAAAGTTTATTTATGGAGACTCAAAGGGCTATCAAGTTCTACCAACTCATCACTATTCTCTCATCTCAATCTCAATCACATTCCCAATCAAGGCTCTAGACTCAATCTTATCTTCATACATGCAAATTTTTAATAAAATAATCAGCAGGGTTTGTGCACTATCTCATGAAAATATTTAATTCAAGGAAACAAGTTTTTTGATGACCATCAACGTATGAAAATACATGTAAATAATATAATTTTTCAGAAAATATTTAAGAAATCGTGCATATAGACTCAAGAACCTTCAATTTACCATCTAGACCACCTATGAAACACATAAGAGAATAATCTTATGTTTTCGTTTTGCCTTACATACCTGGGGTTTGAAGAATCCTCAATTTTCCAGTACGAATTGGCCCTGGACTCGAAACCCTCTTCTCGTCTTCTTCTCCTTCTCTCAGAATGTAGTTCAGACCTAAGAAAAATGGGGTTTAAAACCCTTTCGAACGTATATAGACTTATATACTCGTTTTGGGACTTAAGAATATATTGGGAAAGATAAAAATGCCCTTCTCGAAGTTAAAAGGCAAAAATTGAATTCTTGGTCACTGGTGCGCATCGTGCACTAGTTCATTAGGACTGACTTTCGCAAAATCGATTTTCGTCGAGAATTTGGAGAAAAACTTCAAGTGTGGTTCCGCGTCTCAGGCGCGTCGCGGCCTGGACGCAGAAACTTCAATGTTTGGCTCACTTTGGAAAAAATAATTCGCGTTTTTTCGCGTTAAAGTCGAGTTGAGACCATTTTCGGACTCGATTTTCTGCGCTGATCACAAATTTGATCTCAAATTTCCCATCGGAGCTTTGGAAAATGTGTTACGCGCACAATACATTTTAGGGGGATTTCGATAAGTTATATGGGGTGTTACAAGCTTTTTGCTAGGTAGTAGCATTGGAATGTTTGTTTTAAGCAGCGGTATCAAAAGAATAGACTGAATTAATCGAATCTAATCGTACCAAATTAGTTTTTATTATTTTTTAATTAAAATTGTTGACTTTTATTTAAGTTTATAATTATTCTGAACAATTGAGATGATCTTTTTAGTTTAAGTAAAACTCGAAAAATTCTCAAACTAAATAGAATAACTTTACACGTATGCAAATATATTTTATATATTAATATGATGCAATGCGGTAACTATTTATGTATTACTTAATCTCATACTTTTTCCATTACTTTATAATAGCATGTCCATTCTGTATGATACTCTCAATAAGATTTTTTTTATATTCAGATTCGAACTCTAGTTTAAATTGAAGTAGTCCTACCATTGCATTACAATTCATGTTACTATTTACTTATACATAGCTAATAAATAAACATATATTTCAGATGAGGATTCAAACTTTTAATGCAGTAGGTGCAAACTAACATTCAATTAAATACTTCGATAATCTTTTAAATTTTTCTGAACATACAATAAAATATTTTCAGTAGACATTACTGAAATACACACACAATACTTATTATGTGGTGTATTCTAAAGTTGCTTTCACTACGTATGTATACAAAATTCGTATAGAAGAATGTATATTTGTTTTTTAATCACAAAAATATATGATCTTCTTTGATTAATAAAATAATATAATGTGTCAGAATAATAAACTCTGACTCATTCAATTTTACAGTAGTGTTGGCAAGCTAATGAGAGTAGTCAATGAAGCATGTGAAAGTGGACCCAATTGGCTATAATATTGTGGCATGACAAAACCTCATATATATAATATTGTTCATATTTCACATGGGCTAATATATGTTAACAAGTCTTGTTTATAAGATTAAGGTTGGAAGGTGATTATTACCTGCACGTGTCATTAATCACAAACTAATTACCATCTCAACAGAATTGAGATTTAGTAATAACCAAGAAACTGGTCCTCTCTTGGTGATTTGCCGCTAATCACTTTGGTATAATATTTCTATCATATTTAGTTTGCAATTATCTTTCTTTCTTATTCTTAATTACTTGGTCAGAGATTTAATTAAATGAATGACACCTTTGGTAGTTTTCAACAAATCCAA
This sequence comes from Solanum medicagineum, assembly GCA_026153255.1. Taxonomy (NCBI): domain Eukaryota; kingdom Viridiplantae; phylum Streptophyta; class Magnoliopsida; order Solanales; family Solanaceae; genus Solanum; species Solanum medicagineum. The sequence continues at coordinate 19,935,600 of JAPFFP010000113.1, forward strand.
GGCACTTCTATTTTCAGTTTGTTTATTTTTTGGATTTTTCATTTTTTTTAAAGAATTGTGTTAATATGTCGGAGAATCTTAATAGCTTAGTTGATTGGCTATCTGAACTTGATAGTGAGGGTTCGATTTCCAATACTGTAATTCCCTCCCTATTTCTCTTTTCCCTACCCTCAGTTTTTGGAAAAAAATTGTTAATGTTTCCCTGGTTAATGGTTAATGAATACCATTCTCTTAGTTTATTTTCTTAAACTTGGCACATCTTACGATTATTTTATTATATGATCCTTAATAACGAGTCATCTATTGCAAATGAAGAGGAAGTGTTATAAATACACTATATTAAGGATATTTATTTTAATTGAATAAACTTACAATTAGATAGACATGCAATTGAATAAGCTTGCGCAAAGCTAGTCGCGCAACAACTTTCATTTTTTTTTCATTAAGTAAAAAATTAATTTGTTCATTTTTTCTCGAGCTATATTTTTTTTCCTTATATATTTACCTTTCAGTCTATTTTTATTATGACATACAAATTATAATGTTTCGATCTAATATACAAAATCCTGTTACTGATCTAAAGTATACGACCCTACATGCCCTTTGGAAAGAGAAACTAACTTACAATTTCATACAATAAGATGTGTATGTAATAAGTACCAGTTTAATGCACACAACTTAAATAGACAATAATAAAAACGCATTTGCATATCGATTTTTCGAGTTTCATATGTTACGTATCAGCTGTTTTTTTTTTCTTCTAATAATTTCTAAATTATTTATTTATGTATTAAAATACATTTCAAAGTTGACTAGGCCAGCTGTCAATTGTTCCCTCTTTCTACGTGAACAATCACCATCTACTCAACTAAGAAAGAGAATAATTGATAATTGAGATATGAAATTCACAAAATAAAATTTTAAAAAATTCAAATATGCTTTTGGCTATTAAACTCTAGTTTAAATGAAGGTTAAATACATGGACCGAAAAAATATTTGATAATTGAGGTGTAAAAACGATAATTCAAATATGTTTTCGATCATTAACTCTAATTTAAACGAAGGCCAAATATATAGACAAACACTTAATTTGCCCCCTATTTTCATTTTGTGAGGAAAATAATTAATTTGCCCCCTATTTTTCATTTCGTGCGGAAAATAATTTAAATGAAAGTACGTTGATTTTCTTTTGAAAAAAAACATCGACGATATGACAAACTTTGTAGTGTTTTTGTTAATGTTATACTAGTAATGAGCTAGATTTTTTTTTTTTGTATTGAAGCTGAGTTCTTTTTAGACATAATAGAGTTGAGTTGGAAATTTAAAAATAAGTATTTGAGTTAACTGATGATCAAAATATCATAAAAAAACAATAATATAACACGCGGCATTGTTCAATGAAATGTTTCAAACCTCTTTTAAACTTATAAACACAGTGAATAATTTACATTGGATAATATTTTTGTGTTTTAATGATATATTAAAAATAACATTGGAAAGTTAAAATGAAATAAGACTTATATATAGTAGAAGAAAAATGAAAAAATGGTGCCTAGATATAGTGGGGCTGTCTATATATTTATTTGGCCTTAAATGACTGTTGGACACAATAAATATATACTTCATATATATGTACTGGTACCATTCTTGAGAAAGAAAAGGCTGGTAGGAAAAAATAAGTACTCTTATTTCATTTTTTTTCTTTTTTGATTTTTCATCCGATATTTGATATCTACATTATTGGAATTTGACTATATTTGGATTCATACACCGTAGGACCTCAATATTTGAGGAGAAACACTCCACACCAAGAATTTTTCCATCTTAAGGCTCAAATTCATGATCTCTGATTAAAAAAAGAACAGTCTCATCCGGTGCTTCTTTCATTTCTTTGCTATGTATGTGCCAACTAATTATTTAATTCTTGAAAAGCTAATTATTATTGTTAGGCAAAAAGCTTTTAACATTATGTACAAAAAGAAAGGTCAATTCCATCAACATCACAAAGACCCCACAACTAAACCTCCCATTCCAATTTCTTCCAAATTGATAAGCCAAATTCAACTTTATAGAAATAACTTTTTTTTTTTTTGACCCATGCTAGGAATGGGATCTTAAATTCTTATTGTAAAATTTAATGAAAAGAACAAAATGCTTATGTTATGCTTTCTTTTCAAATATATTAATTTTGTTAATATTTATAGGTTGGGTTAAAAAGGAGTGATGATAGAAGCCAAGGAGGTGCCATATTTCTTTGTCCACATTTGGAAAGTTTTTATGTATATTTTTGATTAATAATAATCCAAAATATGAGCCTAGCTCCAATAACTTGCCTATGCCCCATTCTTTCAACATCATGCACTAATACTGTTTACAATTTATTTGATCATATTTTATATTTTTCACTTTGTTATAAAGTTTGATTACAACTTTTTAGTCCATGCATGTTTTTAAAAATAAATAAATAAATAGGTTATAGCTTAGGTAAACATTCACTTGCGAATTTTCCTGAGGAATATTAATAGTCCCAATTAACTTGCATGTGAATAAATTAATGTGGACATAACAATTAATAGCCAATGAAGGATTTTTTTAACAAAATATTTTTGGCAAATAAATCAGCAAGAAACTATTTATATGTGTATTTTTTGTAATAATCCTAGAAAAATCTGCATAAAATTAAATAGTACAAGCATTTTTCTTGTAATGGTCATTTTGCATTAGGGCGTATTAAAGGGAAGCTCTCTCTACTAAGTACGAATGATTGTTTCAGATTTTTTTCATAGAATAATAGGTCATTGTATATTTCTTTTTGTACATACATTATTTGATAATTTGTGGATTCATTTTTGTTACATCATGCTTCTTAGAACTATATAGTGAATAATAAATTGCATTTTTCTCATAATAATTAGTCGGAATAAGTTATAATTACTTCAAAACCTCATTTATTTTCATTGAAATTGGGACATTTGAATATGAACACATATCTGATTAATTAAGATATTATCTCGAACTCTAAATACTAAACAATTAAGATTATTTATTTTTCAATATTTAAATATGTATAATTTATTTATTTTTAAAAATCATAAATATATAATTTAAATAAAAAATGATTAAATATTGATCTTTTTCTCAAAGCATATTTCAAAAGAGGATGCTGCATTTTGTAACTATGTTTGACTTAAGTTGTGGACATTTTGTCGGTCTTTTTAAATCCTGTAAATTTCATTTGTTTGAGTTTTTATTTTTTAATTTTGAATCATACAAATTGTTTTTCAAAAATATATTTTATTACCTTCGTTGATATTAATAAAAAATATTTGACATGTATTATTCTTGTAACTTTCTGAATTGTTTGAAGATTTGTAGAAACGAAATAGAGAAATGTTGATTATGCACTTATAGTGATGTCCAATTTTCGTCAATTTTTTTCATAGAGTCTCATGACGTATTTCTACATAATTACGAGTATGGTAAAATTCTGTTTGAAATGATGTGATAGAAAGCAACATGTAACTCGAAGGACAAGATTCGATGTGGATTTGTACATCCACCATAATTTTGCACTTAAAATCTTGCATTAAAAATAAGGAATAAAAACAGAGCGTTGAATTTAAGAATAAATATAATTTCTGAATCATTTAGATTAAGACCCTCTATTTAAGTGCAAACAAAATAAGGTCTAACTCATAAGGAAGTATTAAAACTAGTACTCCATCCATTTATTTTTACTTATCAGTTATTCTTAAAATAAATTTTTATTTTATTTGTCACTTTTGACATATAAAGAAAAGATAATTATTTTTTTCTTCATATTTTATCTTTAATATTAAATACAATATCATTTTCTAAATTATTTTTCAAGACCTAATACTAAACATCAATTAACAGATAGTGTGACAAAATTATCAATATCAATGATTATTTTTTTTAATGAATATACCAAATCAAATATTAATAAGTAAAATTGAACAGATAGAATTTTAAAAAGGTCCTTAGATTAGAGCATTAGCCATGATAAAATATACTTAATTCAATTATTTGTTAATTAACTGCTACAACATTATTATTTTTGCTAAATGTAGCTAGGCCAAATAGTCAAAGACCAACTACTCCATCCAAATTAATAAAGGAACAATTTTTTCCACTATAATTAATTGAACTAATAGTATGGAAGATAAGGTCGAAATAAGTATGAAATAAATTAATAAACACACTTTTTTGTTGCTTTTTTCAAGATTTTTTTTTTTTCAAAAAAATGTGTTTGGTCATACATTATGTTGAATTTCCACTCCATTTTTTTTTCCACTTTTCAAGTTTGTAAAAGATATTCCTCACAATATTTCAACGATTCTTTTTAGTGAAATACATAACTTTAATTTTCAAACATCCTTTCTAAAACTTAACTCTAAATACTAATAGTTTTTCTTCAAATATTACGTAATTCATGTCCAAGCATTTACTTAGTATTGTTTGAAATAAAGAGCAGATGCAGATAAGCTTTATCATTTAAAAAGTCCAACATAAAATATCTCAAATTGTTTTTAGATATCTATAACAACAATATATCCGATATTTCTGATAAATATCGATATTTATAATATACTTGCGATCAAATGAAATTACTTGGACTCCTAAATTTAAGAAATAACGCTAATAACATTTATTTACTTAATCATGATCATTTTAACCTAAGGTTGAAATTAGTGGAAAGAAGAGAAGTTAACATCATATATCTACTTTTGCTTTAAGTATTTGATAAGCCAGCGAAGCTTTCACGCATGTATATGCTTTAAGCTAAACAAAAGAAAGAAAACAATATTAAAACTAAATCTGTTTTTTCTTTTTTAAGAAAAGGGAGAGAAATTTATAAAATTAATATCAAAATGACGTAAAAATAAATAAAAAAATTATGTTGAAGAAATTGTGGACCAAAGATCAGATATTCCTTAAAAGAAATTATGTGGGATGAGTGGTTTAGTCCTGCAAAAGCCTTCATTCTTCACTTTGCACTTTTTAGCAGCTTTTCGAATTTAAAATTAATTAATTAATGGCATTAACAGGTTTGCTAAAAATATGCTTTTCAGTTTAGTAGCTTTAATAATAATAATAATAATAATAATAGTGATATACATATAAATATATAATTGCACAAATATCAAAAGTAGAACGTTAGAAGACGAACTTGTTTTAATTGGATAAAATTATATGTTATATGTAACCAATTTATGAAATCCGCAGCATAATTTTTTATATATAATTTTTTTTTCATATTTAATTAGTTCTTTTGAATTCAAATTAATCATCGAATTTACTTTAACGTTGTTCTATATATATATAAAACTAACTGTAATAATTTGGATCATTAAATCTTGTACGAACTAAAATATTTGATTATAGAATTATTTTTTGGAGAAGTAGCTTTTCAGAAAATTTATAATTAAAAATATAATTTCATAAAATCAAAAGTGGAATATTGAAAATGAAGTTACCTTAATTTGAATTGTTAAATTTTATTTGGTTGTAGAATTATATGTTGGTGAATTCTTTGTACTTACAATCACTCAAAAAAATGCTAAAATTCTTCCAAAAAATCAGCCTCCCAATTTGATTCACCTAAACAAAGGATAATCTTCATTTGAGATAATCTTTTATTCTTTTTGTGTTAAGAAATATATGGAGTATCATTTATAAAAATGCAAAGAATAAAGAGAAGATCTGGTTTGCTTCTGCCAACATATAAAGAGCTTTCGTAATCCCATAAAGAATAAAATTTCAATTAAAAAATATTTTTAAAAATGGAATTAGACCCAAGAAAGAACATTTTTGAGATCCCAAGCAAGGGATATATTAGTCCAAAAAAATAAATTTACCAAAAACCCCATTCTTGGTCATGAGTATGCTAGAGTTGTATTACCCAATAAAGTGCCGACAAAATCTCAACATATTTTTAATTTTTTTTTAGAATTACTCTCTTCTCATTTTATGTGTACCCTTTTTTGGGTTCGTGCCAAACGTAATGTTACCTTGGAAACAATTTATCTTAAATTTTTTTATTTCATTCTTAATCACATAAATATCAAATAAAAGAATGATTCTAGATCATAAATTTTTTATTTTTTTTAAAAAAATATTAATCAATTAAAAGATATCAAATAAAATGAGCCGGAGGAAGTAATTTATTGATTAGGATCATTACTTCTTTTTTTTTGTTAGCACATTTACTCCATTTCACAACGTCAACTTTTTTACCCCGACCCCCACCCCCCCCCCCCCCCCCCCCCCCCCCCCCCCCCCCCCCCCCCCCCCCCACTTATTAACCACAA
>JAPFFP010000113.1:19942746-19953558 GCA_026153255.1 Solanum medicagineum
TTTTTTTTTGTTAGCACATTTACTCCATTTCACAACGTCAACTTTTTTACCCCGACCCCGACCCCCACGCCCACGACCCCCACCCCACCCCACCCCACCCCCTAGTGTATATACACAAACATTATACACTGTGTGTAGTTGAACCTATATTGAAAGGTGCAATCTTGAAGGATTTTTTCATATTTTGTCTACTTTTTACAGATTGTCACATTGACACTGTACCAACTGGAGGATAAAGAGAGAGAGAGTGAATGAGAAAGGGAGAGCAAGAAAGGAAATGGGGTAAGAGGGAATGAAGCAGCTAGATGGTTTTTGACAATTATAGCTGCTATTCAGATTTCTGTAATCTTGGGTAACTTTCTGATTTTGGTTTTTGTTACAAAGATCCAATCTTTTTTGCTTGTTTCTCGAGGATCATTTGTTTCATGTTATTGGGGTTTGTATTCTTGATGTGAACTGCTTTCTTTCTTTCTTTCTTTGAGGTTATGTGTATCAATGTGACTTCTTTAATCAGTTTTTGCCTCCAGATTTTGTTCTTTTGGTGGGTTGTTTGTTTAATTCTTAAAAAAAAATAATGATTTTTTGGTGTTTTGATCTTGCTCATTCGCTCAGAATCTTTAGTTTTCATGTTGGGGTTTTGTAAATCTTGATAATTAGTACTCTACTTTTAATCTGGGAAAAAAGAAGTCTTGGTTAATTAAGAGTTGATGATAATTTCTCCATTCTGATTTTGCTACTTGGCAAGTCTATTTATGAAACCTTGATCAGAATTAGAATTTAGAAGTTCCCTTCTTGTATGGACTTGACAAATTTTGTTAATTGGTAAATTCTTGGAAAATTCTGTCAAATTATGATGTGCATATCAATTGAATCTTCACAAGATATACTTAAGAAATGGGTAATTTTTTGGGATATTCACAGCTTATAATTAACAGTTTGTAATGTATGAGACTTGATTCTCAATTAGTCATTTCTCTTTCTGTTCAGGTTGCCTCTGGTACACTGGCATTGGAACTTTTTAGTTGAAAAGTGACTGTAGCTGATGATTTGTGCTTAGCAGAGCTACAGAGCAGGTACTTTGCTTTGATGTATTAGCTTTAGTTCTCATTCCACATAGTTTTCATCCCTGGGCCTGGATCCTGCACCCAAAATTGGTTTTTTCTGCTTTCTTCTTAATCTGTTTTTCTTTTCTCGCTTTTCCTGCAGGGGCTTAGTGGTTGAGCATTTTAAAGTGTAAAATATCCAGTATTTTGCAAGGATAAATCCAGTTGTTTTTTTGTTCTTTGCCGGAGTTATGGCAACCTTGCCACATTCCGACTCCAGGCGCAAGTACTCTTGGTGGTGGGATAGTCATATCCCTAAGAACTCAAAATGGCTTCAAGAGAATCTTACTGGTGAGTATCTCTCTATATTTGGCTCCTTTTGTTTTTGTTCTCCTTGTCCCTGCATAAATTGATTAGTTATTAATACATTTGTATCCGGAGAACAAAATCTCTAGTGTTCTTAGTTATGTCTTCTGTGTTGTGTTTTTCTTAACTAAACATAAATAGGGATTTCTAGGCAATAAAGGATGATTATGTTTGAGTTGAACTATGATAGTTGGACTTGATACCATCTGCTTCAAGCATTCATGAAAACATCAAAGAGAAACAAATACATTTGCCACGTAGCGCTTGCTTTTTTTAAAAAAAAAAATAAATTATATTGTGTATGATGTGCTTGGGAATTTGGTTACCTAAATTTTTTTGGGGGTTTTCAAGTTGGGAGCTTTTGAATTGGATCCATGGAGCGGCGGTAAAGTTATCTCCGTGTTACTTATAGGTCACGGCTTTAAGTTGTAGCAGCAGTCTCTGACCCTTGCATCCGGGTAGGCAGCCTAGACCACACCCCTTGGTGTGCAGCTCTTACCGCGACCTGCATGAAGGCAGTATGCTTCTTGCACCGGGCTGTCTTTTTCCCCATGATGGGGGGTTTATCACCAGAGTTTTTTAAGCCTTCTCGACTGTAGCTGATATTTGCACGAAATGGTTGGAAGCTTTATGCCCCAATGAGCACCGTCAGAAGAGAAGGATGTCTACATAACTTATCTTTCTGCCCAAAAGCAAGACTGCCATTCGATGGCTTAGTCTTGAATCTATGTTCTAGCTAGTCTTTGCAATACCGGCACCCTTCCCGAGTTAGATCTTCTGTGGAGGATGTTTTGGGCTGTCCTCAAGACTATCCACAAACTAATGTTATATTTTTATGTTTTTGAAATTTTCACAGGAGACGTCAAGCCCTACTTAGTTTACTGATATTGGCAAAGGCTTGTGAGACTAAATAGGGGCTTTGCCTTTTTGATTGAATTACACATCCTGATGATCTTTAATAAGTAGGTGTGCAAACTTATAGGTGTCTTAGTAGCAGTGGAAAGAAGGATCGGCTTCATTCGACATTTGATTCACAGAACTAAAATTTATATTCATTTTTTCAAAAGAGAATTAATTTAAAATATCTTTAAGAAACAGTTTTTTGCCTCCCAAAAGCCTGAAATTTGTCTTTTCTGTTTCCCAATAGCTTGGCGCTTCCTCTTTTCCTATCCAACTACCTCCCTTTCTTGTGTATGTAATACAAAGTGCACCACCCTGGCTAGCGTCAGTTGCATGTAATAGAGAACCTTGCTTATTATTCCCTTATTTTCATGATCAAAGTATTTATTAGTACCCAATTCTTGCACGACGAATGCAAACACTTCAGTTGGAAGCATTCATGCTAACCTCAACTAACTCCTGAGTTCATTCAACCTGGCACAATCACTATGTCCATTTATTAACCACCTAGATGTGCTACTGTATGTGCATGTATTACGGGTGTTAAAAGATCAAGCACAAGTAAAGATTGATCATTTTTTGAACTGTAACAGATCAAGCTTGTATCCACCACTAGTTTCACCTTAGCATACATCCCAAGTACCTGGTTAGAACAATCGAAAGTTTTGCTGTAAAATAGTTGTAAAGTCTGGTGGAATAATGCTGTGGCATTTTGTCTCCTTACCTCGTTTAATAACATCTTCTGCATGGTTTACTGGAAAAGTTTGTATTAATTCCTTGTAATGGATTGTCTTATTCAAAATGTACCTAAGTAACGTGTTTTTATTTTTTATTTTCGCAGAAATGGATTCTAAAGTGAAGGCAATGATCAAGCTCATTGAAGAAGATGCTGATTCATTTGCAAGAAGAGCTGAAATGTACTATAAGAAAAGGCCTGAGCTAATGAAATTAGTTGAGGAGTTCTACAGGGCATACCGGGCGTTAGCTGAAAGATATGACCATGTAACAGGCGAACTTAAGCAAGCCCAGAAAACCATGTCAGAGGCATTTCCCGACCAAGTTCCCTTTCTTCTTGAAGAGTCACCAGTGAAATCTTCCGCATATGCGTCAGAGTCACATAGTCCAGAAGTGTTGCATGGAACTCATGCTTTTCCTGATACAGGTGACTTGCATCAGCATGCAGTGGGGTTATTGCTGTCAAGAATGCATGCTGCACAGAAGAGTGGATCTTATAGCGGTGATGATAAGGGAAGAAGTGAGTGGGGTCTAAAACAATTGCATGAGATGCTTGGGGCTGGAGAAGAAATGTTAAAGAACTCAAAGTTCCTTGAGGGAACTTTAAAGAAAGGATTGGACGGCAATACAGAGGAAAAAGAACAAAGTTTGCATTCTCAAGTATCTGAATTATCAATAGAGAATGAAAACCTCAAGGCCAAAGTTCTTTCTGAGTCAGAACGTGCAGGTCAAGCTGAAGGCGAAGTTCAAATGCTGAAAAAAGCCCTAGCTGGTGTCGAGGCGGAAAAAGAAACTACATTTCTGCAATATCAGCAATGCCTGGAAAAGTTATCTGCTGTAGAGAGGGATCTCAGTTCTGCACAGGAGGACTCCCTCAAGCTCAATGAATGGGCCAGTGAAGCAGGAAATGAAGCTCAGAAGTTGAAGGAATCACTTATCAAACTGGAGGCTGAAAGAGATGCTGCTTTAAGCAAACACAAGGAGTATTTGGAACGGATATCCAGTTTGGAGGATAAGGCTTCTCAAGCACATGAAGACACAAAGGGAGTAAATGAGCGAGCAATTAAGGCAGAAAGTGAAGCTCGGCATCTGAGGAATGAGATCTGTAAATTAGAGTCTGAAAAGGACAGTTGTTTTCATCAGTACAAACAATGCTTGGAAAAGATATCTGAACTGGAGAAAAAACTCTTGCTGTCTCAAGAAGAATCCAGATTTCTTAGTGAGAAAGCCGATAGAGCTGAAAGTGAGATAAAGAAACTGAGAGATCTTGTTATGGAGCTAACTGAGAAGAAAGAAGTCTCAGTCCGTGAGTACAAAAACTGTCTGGAGAAAATATCCAAACTTGAGAATGAACTATCTTGTGCACAAGAGGATGTAAAACGCCTAAATGGTGAGCTTTCAGTGGGTGCTGCTAGGCTTAGAAATGCTGAAGAGAAGTGTTCTCTGCTGGAGACATCAAATCAGTCATTGCACTCTGAGGCAGATGACTTGGCAAAGAAGATAACTATGAAAGATCAAGAGCTTTCTCAGAAGCAAAGGGAGCTGGAGAAACTTCAAAGTGATTTGCATTATGAGCACTTAAGGCATGCACAAATTGAAGCCTCGCTTTTGGCTTTGCAAAACTTGCACTCTCAATCTCAAGAGGAGCAGAAAGCGCTGGCATTGGAACTCAAAAATGGCCTTCAACTTTTGAAGGACATGGAAACGAGCAAAAATAGTTTGGAAGATGAACTTCGGAGAATGAAGGATGAAAATCAAAGCCTGAGTGAACTAAAATTGTCCTCAACCTTCTCACAGGAGAATCTGGAAAATGAAATCCTTAGCCTGAGGAAGATGAAAACAAGACTTGAAGAGGAGGTTTCTGAACAAGTGAAACTTAATAACAGCCTTCAGAAAGACATTTCATGTTTGAAGGAGGAAATCACGGGCCTAAACAGGAGCTACCAGGCTTTGATGGAGCAAGTGAAGGGTGCAGGTTTAAACCCTGAGCACATTGAGTCATCAATAAAGAACTTGCAGGAAGAAAGCTCAGAGCTGAGAATTATCTCTGAGAAGGAAAAAAAAGAGAAAGAAGTCCTTTTCAAAAAGCTGGAGGACATGGATGAACTTCTGAGAAAGAATGCTGTTTTGGAGAGTTCCCTCTCAGACGTTAATGGCGAGTTGCAGGGATCTCAGGAAAAGGTGAGGGCGCTTCAAGAGTCTTGCCAAATTCTCAATGGAGAAAAATTGACCCTTGTTGCTGAGAAAGGTTCTTTGCTATCTCAGTTGCAAATTATAACTGATAGCATGCAGAAACTCCTAGAGAAAAATGCTGTTCTTGAGAACTCTCTTTTTGGTGCAAAAATTGAACTTGAAGGTCTGAGGGAAAAATCCAAGGGTTTAGAAGAGATCTGCCAATTGCTGAAGAATGAGAAGTCAAATCTTCTTGCTGAAAAAGGTCGCCTAGAGCTTCAGTTGGAAAATGTTGAAGGGAGACTACAATACCTGGAATCAAGATTTACAGGATTGGAAGAAAAATATTCTTGCCTGGAGAAGGACAAAAAAGCAACTAGCTTAGAAGTTGAAGAACTGAGAGTTACAGTTGGACAGGAGAAACAAGAAAGGGCGAAACTTACTCATCAGAGTGAGACCCGAATACTTAGTATGGAGAACCATATTCAATTCCTACAAGAAGAAAGCAGGTGGAGGAAGAAAGAATTTGAAGAGGAGCTTGACAGAGCTGTGAAAGCCCAGTGTGAAATTTTTGTCCTGCAGAAATTCATACAAGACATGGAAGAAAAGAATTATTCTTTATTGGTAGAGTGTCAGAAACATGTTGAGGCGTCAAAATTGGCTGATAGGGTGATTAGAGAGTTAGAGAATGAGAGCCTTGAGCAACAGGTAGAAGCAGAAGTTTTGCTAGATGAAATCGAAAGGTTGAGACTGGGTATATATCGGGTTTTCAAGGCCCTTGACAATGAATCTGATTCTGTATCTGATAAGGTGGAAAATGAGCAAACGTTTCTGCATCATATTTTGGGAAATATCGAGGACCTAAAATGTTCGCTCAGAGAATGTGAGGATGACAAGCAGCAGGTGTTTGTTGAAAACTCTGTTCTTGTAACTTTACTTGCACAGCTGAAATCAGAGGCCCTTGAACTTGAGTCAGTGAAGAAATCTGTGGAGAAGGAGTTCAATATCATGGCAGAGAAGCTTGTTGCAGTGCAGAAAGATAATCATGAACTTCTAGAGATGAATAAGAAATTGGGACTGGAAGTGAGCAAAGGCAGTCAACTAACCGCTGTACTTGATGCAGAGGTTGGGAGTCTGTGTGTTGAGCATGATCAGCTGAAGACAGCTTATGTTGAATTAAAAAAGAAGTACACTCGGGTTCTTGAGGAGAACAGAACTTTGTTGGAAAAGATTACAGAGATCAAGGAGGAGAAATGGATGATGCGACAGGAGAATGATTCCCTTATACTTGATACACTTGCTCTTAGCAATCTCTCAACAATTTGGATGAGTTTTGGTAGTGAGAAATCTGCTGAGCTGAAGTCAGTATGCGAAGATATGCACAATCTTCATGGTGTAATCAGTGACTTTGACAAAGAAATGAGCATATTGAAGGAGAAGCTGGAAATGAAGGAAACGGAAAACTTGCTCCTGAAAGAATCAGTTCAAAGGCTGGAAGAGGAGCTCTATGAAGCACGGGAATCCAACAATCATTTGATGTTGGAACTTTCCACTGGAAAAGAATTAATTGATAAGCAGGAAGCAGGACTCTTGGAAGCCAAGCAGAAGCTTATCGCATCTGAGAATTTGAACACAGAATTGTGTAGGACTCTGGATGTGCTAAAAACTGACCGTCAAGAATCCATTCAGACAAGTGAACTTCTGGAAAAGAAGATGCTTGAAATATCAAGTACAAATACCACTCACGTTGAAGAAATTGAAGTCCTCCGGGAAGTGAATATGAACTTGGTAGCTGAACTGGGTAAGTTGCAAGAAGAAATTGAAGAGCAACGAATGCGAGAAGAATATCTGAGTTCGGAGCTCCAAGAGAAAAACTGTGAGTTTGAACTATGGGAGGCAGAAGCAGCAACCTTTTATTTTGATCTCCAGATCTCCTCCGTTCGTGAAGTATTACTTGAAAACAAAATGAATGAGTTGACTGAGGTCTGTGAAAGACTCGAGGATAAAAATGCTTCCAAAGATTTGGAGATTCAGCGGATGAAAGGAAAAATGATTTCGATGGAAGGTGAAATTGGAGAACTGAAGTCACAGTTACATTCATATGCTCCTGTTATTGCTTCTCTGAGGGATGACATTGTTTCACTTGAACATAATGCTCTGCTCCTCGTGAAACTTAATCTAGCTCGCTCTCAGGAAGCAAAGGTAATACACTTTATCATATGTGAGCAGTGTTGTTTTTTTTCTTTATGTAGAGGTTTGAATGGACCTCTGGCCTTTCTGTACATGCTCATTGCTTTAAATCATCAATAAGTGATTTGATTGCTTAAACGTTTCCTCCATTTTTCCTGAGAGTCATACCATGCAATAGATTGTCAACTGATATCTAGTTGAACAAACATTACTTTAACGTTGGTATTATAAGTTGTAGTTTACTTGTGGGTATATACTTGAAAACTTCATTTAAGTTCGTCAGAGCATATATGATTGGAAGCATCAGTTCTTAAACGTTATTCTGGTTCACTTACTCTTTTCCTGTGCTTCAAGCTGAGAATGTAGCAGTCGTCTCCAACTTTTTGCTGAAATTTTGTTCTTTCTGCATGTGTTGCAGTGTGTTGAAATTGAGGTTCACTCCGATCAAATTTGCTCCAACAAGCTGGTGGATGATCAATCTATCATGCCCCAAGGTGTTCTTGATTTGCAGGAGCTGAGGACTAGGATTAAAGCAGTTGAGAAAGTAGTGGAAGACGTGAACAAGCCTGTTTTGCATCAGCCTTTACACATCAAGCCTGGTCGAGAAAGTACTGGGAGTGAAATTGAGTCAACAAAATCTCGGCCCAGTTTGGATAGAGAAAAACATGAGGTTGCAGGAAGGAGGAGTCACCAGAAGGAGCATGATGATGACCGTAATCGACGGAAGACAAAACCCAAGTCCTTTGAAGTCAAAAATGGGATACTAATGAAAGATATACCACTTGATCATGTTTCTGATAGCTCACCAGAAAGAGTTAAAAGAGCTCATTCTGCGGCAGCGAGAGTAGATGATCAGATGCTTGAGCTGTGGGAAACTGCAGAAGGCGTCAGCCTCAGTCGTAGCATGAATGATTTGAAGAAACGGGCAAATCATCCAACTGTGGTGAGGCCTATCATGCACAACCAATTCAGGAATTTGGAGTGGAGGGGCAAACATCCACCTACTGAATCAGAAGTGGAGAAGGAGTTGGGCGTGGACAAGTTAGAGTTATCAATGAACTCGACCGAGGCAAATGAAGAAATGAACAAGAAGATTCTCAAGCGACTTGCTTCCGATGCCGAGAAATTGATGAGTCTTCAATTGACTGTTGATAGCCTGAGAAGAAATTTGGAGGCAAACAAAAAGGCCAAAAAACCCAAAACTTTTGATTTTGAAACAGTTAAGGAGCAGCTACAAGAAGTTGAGGAAACAGTCGTCCATCTGGTGAATTTGAATAGCCAATTGATGAAGAGTACAGAGGAAAGTACATCATATTCTCCAAGCAGTGGTTCAGCAGACTCAAAAGAGGTCATGAATATCCGTCAAAAGAGAGTATCAGAACAGGCAAGAAAGGGTTCTGAGAAGATTGGGCGGTTGCAACTAGAGGTTCAGAAAATTCAGTACATTTTGCTGAAACTGGACGAGGAAAAGAAAGGCAGAGTTAAGAGCAAATTTTCCAGGAGCAGCACTGGCATCATACTGAAGAACTTCATCCATATCGGGAGGAGGAACAGCGAGAAGAAAAAGAAGGGTCCTTTGTGTTGCTTTAGACCTTCCAGTAGCAGCAGCAGTAATAACGGCAGCATCAGATATCACGTCTAATGGTTCTAACCTTTTCTTGAAAAACTGATTCTTGCTTAGTTTTAGGGTTAAGTGTTAAGAGTTAGGTTGGGTCTAATTCCAAATAAGCTTTGTTCTCATGGCTACTATTTCAGTTATTTAGACTTTTAACTGCCTAAAGAATTTTAGCAATGCTTTGTGTTTTGTAATTTTAATGTTTCTGAAACTAAGGTGTTATCAGTTGATGGTACTATCTAATATTAGGTGTTGCATGGAGCTACCATGCTTCAAGCTTGTGCATATATATTTCTGCAAGCCATTTGACCCTTCTATCATGGTTTTTAAGTTATGCCAAACCTGAGAAAAGTAAGTTTTCTTTTGCCAATTTGTGTTCTTATCTTCAAAAGCTGAAATAGGTAAAAAGGAAGGCATACAAAACATACTTAAAGAAGTTAGAATGGGCATTTGGTAGGGTGTATAAAAATAATACTAAGTAAAGCGTGTTAGTAATTCTTTCATTAATTACAATAGCTTATTTCTTATATATTGTTTAATTTGGTGTATTAAAAATACCATGCATGGCATAATTTAGATTTTAAAAAATATTTATTTACAAATATGGTTGAAAAGATGTAAAAAAGATTTAGAGAGACAATTGAGTAATTCATTAACCATGCTAATGTATCCGTTAAATCCCTATGCTAATACCTAGAAATTCTTTGTATTGGTAATGCATAATGCAAACATAAGTTATACATAGCATGAAAAAGTGCACCAAACAAAGTACTACTAATATACATAGTTAATTTTACCAAACAATCCCGAAGTATTTAGGAATTAACCTTTCTTTTCAACAAAATTTACTGGAATTAATAATCTGACGATTGTTTTATTTTTAATCACATTGAATAAGATACACAATTAGAAATCGTTTGATATAATAATCACGGAATAAAACGCAGGATTACTTTATCCTATGTTTGGTTGGAGGTATTACGTAGTCTTGAAATATGTTATCCAATCTTTCATACTATAGGAGACAAAGTTATTCCATATATATGATGAGGTAACTTATTCCGAAGTAATTAATAATAAAATAACTTAATTTCAATCAAACAATCTCTTAGAGGTCGTTTGGTACGAGAGATAAGAAATGATAATTCCGGGGCAAAATGTAAGATTATTTTATACTGCGCTTGGTTACGGATATTAGTTAGTCTCAACATAATTTATTCCATTATTTGTACTAAATGATGAGATATGTTATCCTATACATATGGTGGGGTAACTAATTCCACGGAAAAGCTCAATCCATGGGATAACTTTGTGTATCCCATGCCCTATACCAAATGACCCCTCAATCCATGGATAACTTTGTGTATCCTAGCGGTGGCAAATGAGTGGATTTGATCGGATTTGGATGAATTGAATATGAGTAAATATAGATTTGGTCAAATATAATTTGGATAAAAATGGTTTCAATCCACTTTATTCTCTTGAAGCCAAAAAAAGATTAAATCAAAGTTAGATTGTTAATGTGTACTCTCTATCACCCCAACCCTACCAGGCATCCCTCATCGCAGCCAGGCCACTTGGGCCTCTTTCGGAGCTCATGGCGGACCCACTCATATGATTTTTCAGGAAAGTTGCACCGGAGACCCCTGCATCGCCAGAATCCGTGGGCAAACACCTATAGAAAACTACTGAAATTGTTTGTTTCCTGTGTGTGTATATATATATATATATATATATATATAATTTTAATTTTTGATCTATTTTATATATAATTTTTAAATTTTTTTAATG
>JAPFFP010000113.1:19953658-19967198 GCA_026153255.1 Solanum medicagineum
CCAAAATCAGAGTGCAAACACATACAGAAAACTACTCATATTGTGTGTTTCCTGTGTGTATATATATATATATATATATATATATATAATTTCAATTTTTGATCTATTTTATATATAATTTTTAAATTTTTTTAATGAAAGTTCGATTCTTCGGTGTACCAAAATTTTGAACTCCTACAATGAATACCGAACCGAAGAACTAGACTTCTAAAAAAGGACACCGACATCGAATCCAAAAACCATATTAGTTTTTTCTTTTGGTTCAATTTTTTTAATTTTTCAATATTTATGTCCGCCCAATAGAAAATTAAAAAAAGTTAAATTTTTCGCCACCTTCCTCTGCCCTCCCCCACCAACACACACACACATTTCCACCCTACTCTGATCCCCTTGCCCTCACTCTTGCCTCCAATTTTTTTAAGAAAAATAAAAGAAATTCTTGCACAAAAATTTTTTTTTGTGCAATTAAGAATTTTTTATTATGAGGTGGGAGATCTATGGGTCTATATGGGTACTCGTATTTTTCCATTTTGATCATATTTGTATGAGCTTTTAAAATAGACCAACCTATATTAACTCATTTAGAAAATATGAGTGATTCACTAAAATAAATATAGGTAAAATGAGTTCCTTTTACCTTATATGGATTGAAATTACCACCTATGGTGTATCCCATGCCCTATACCAAACGACCCCTTACAATATTAACGACGTCTAAATGTTAAAACAAAAATAAAGATTGTACCAAACTTGTAAATTTTTTTTTTTACAATTTATCCCTAGATTTATATACTCCCTCCGTTCAACTTTACTTGACCCATGTTAACTTGACACAGGAATTAAGAAGTGTTAAATGATGGGGTAATTTTACCAAATTACCCTTTGAATATAATAAATATGATGTCTTGAAAAATGTAATAGAAAAATGACTATAATTAATAATACGGGTAAAATAGAAACTAAATATAAAATTGTCTCTTGATTCCACAAAATGGACAAGTATTGTTTCACAACTCGAAATAGTATAGGGATCAAGTAAAGTTGAACGGTGACACCCAAAATAGTATAGGGATCAAGTAAAGTTGAACGGAGAGAGTAAAATCTTATTCCCACCCACCAGATTCCCTTCTAATGATAGATTTTTTACTTTATTTGAAATTTATGAAATTAAAATTGTACTTGGTAAACCTTTTAGCAAATAAGTCCATGCTAGAAAGTATATAAATACTTGGCAAAAAGCAAATCTAAATTAGTACAACTCCACGTGGAATTTGAAATTATTATGGTCAAATATTGATTTTCAATTATTCAAAACAAAAAAAACAATTCTTATAGCCCATACATAGGCTAAAGCATTAAAGCCAGTGCGACTGGAAAATATCATATAATGTACTCCTATATAAAGTTCCTTCTGAATCTGTTCCTAAACTCTCAAGTGACAAAATATGTAGTACATGAAGGTAACCTACTAAGACAAAAGCAAGTTCATAAAACAAATTATGAACATCAAAACATATTTAAGCTCCAACTACTTCAGTTGGCTCAGCGGCAACGTCCTCTGCTGGTCTATCCACCTTCACGCTAACATCTTCTGAGTAATCACCGCGAACCTATCACAATCGAGACACAATAATATCCAAATTAATTCTTCATACACTAATCCCTTTAGACGCTGAAGCATTGGTTCACTTCAGATGAAAAAATAAAGAGTTTGGTAATCATTGATAATGATAGTGACAAGAAATGGAACAACAAAATTACCTCCATCAATTTGCCAAAGGTCGAATTTGGGAGCCTTCAAGATCTTGACCTTGCGAATGAACACATTCTGCAATGGGTAGATGCTTGAAGTTGCCTTCTCAATCTCCCTGCTGATTGATTCAGGAATGAACTTCAAGACCAAGTCTTTTAAATCACATGACTGTGCTTGGTTAACCATGATCTCACTCATCTTCCGACGAATCTAAAAACCATTATTATTTTGAAAAGAGAGTAGATATCAATGATTATAGCAAAACACAGGAAGGAAGTGTAAGCAATAGTACACATCCCTACCTTATTTCTATTGCTTATTGACTTGTGTACATCAAAGCGAATACTTGAGAAAATTTAAACCAACAATTTCCATTCATCACAGAAAGTAATATTGCTATATCACAATCAGAACACCACTTGTTATGATTTGAACAAGCATTTGCAGTTACCTGGCAAATCTGGCTTGACTGAGCGTAGCAAGTTCTTTTTTGTTGGTTTGGGCGCTTTTTAGTAAAACCAATGCAGAACATTCCCAAGGTGTAGCTATCAGTTGTCTTAACATCAACATGAGCCTCGACCAATGATTGCCATTTCTTTACCAGTGAACTCAACTTATCTGTGGTGAAGTCCATACCCTGACCATTTTAACCCAAAAAAGTTTGATGGAGAATTTAAGAATAGGCAGCAAAACAATTGAGGTCATTGTCATACATAAAAGTTTGTCAGGACATTTCTTCCTTGGACATCTTCAGCTCTCAGACGAATCTTCCAGGAGTTATCTTCATCATTCTGAAGATCAGCCAATGACACTTCAAACATACGATCTTGAGGCCTTCTGAAGCAATCTGTAATGAAAGAATAGCATTATAATTTGTTGAATTGTGTTTTCTTTGATATAGTTCACAAAAGGCAATACATCCCTGCTTCTTTTCAACAGGTTTGGAAAACTTTAAACCACATTGAGCAATCATTTCTACGTGCTGGAGGAATACAATGATTCAGTACATATAAAATTGCTCAATCATTTGTGTACAAGAATGGTCTTGGAATGTAACACCCCCATGAAATGACGAAAATACCCCTAGACTTGACCTTGCGCATAACGTATCTTCCCTTGCTCCGTTTGCAAATCCAAGACTGGATTTGAGATCAGTGCGAAAAATCGAATCGGAAAATAGTCTCAACTCGACAAAAACTCGAGAAAACGCGAATTATTTTTCTCCAAAAATTTCAGAAACATCGGCTCCGCGACGCGGAGAGAACGCTGAGCTACACTTAGTGTTTCCCGAAATTTCAACGAAAAGCTGAAATTTGCGAAAAAGCGAAATTTTACACTAGTGCGCATCGCGCACTAGTGCAAATCGGGGCCAGATTTTCTTCTTTTAATGGGGAGGGGTAAAATCGACTTTTCCCACACCCCATATCCTAAACTAATCCATTTTAAAGCCTAAATAAGTCTTGAAAACGTTCTTTTCACTTTCATTTGCTCGTTCAAACCCTTCCAGTAGCATCCAAGCGTAAAGAAACACCAAGACTTCTCCTCAAATTTTCAAGAAATTCCCTTCAAGGTATGTGAGGCCACCCAAAAGTAATTATTTTGCTAATAATTGTAGAAATTAAAACTAGTTTTCACCCATGAACCTTTAAGTATCAAAGTTTACTATAAACCATGTAAGTGTGTTAAATTCCATGATAACTTTATATATTCTTGCTGGAGTTTTATGAAACCTTGGCCTTATTAGCATCCAATTCAAGATTTATTATTAAGTTATGTACAATTATGATCATGATTATTATTGTTGAGTTTTCTTGAAAATCTTGATATTATTTCAAGAAAAGGAAAGACTAGTTTGAGTACCTTTAAGTTAAATTCAAGAAGTGCATTTTAAAGACTTATTTTGCATATTAGCCAAGAAATTTTAGCGTGGTTTGACTCAATAAGTTAATTCTAGTTTTAGTAAAATTAAAAGAAGTCATATGAGTAAGCTATGTAGTAAGCTGGCAAAGTCCCCAAGATAGCTAGACTTCAAGAATTTATGATCTAATAAGTATGAGCTATATAAAGGGTTTTGGGAGTAGTATTGAGCACCGATATGGGTGAGAGTAGAATAAATTACTCAAACCCATAAACTCTGTAGCCAGCATAGGATAGGATCGTACCACAGTACTTTCCTCATTAGCCACTGAGATGGCCCAGTTTTGGGATGGATCCACTCCGCTAGTTATTCGTTCCCTACCCCGGCAAAGTATGAGACGGCTCTGGCAGCGTGGGCAAAACATTGTATCACCACGAAGCTCATGGTGGTGGTTGTCAGTTAGAGAAACTCCCCAAAGCTTAGAAAACTTATGTTTTATTACTACCTCCAGCATATTATTGTTTTGCATGTTACTTTCAGCCTACTAGCCTTATGATTATGGCTAACTCATTTATGATTATGATTATGTTTTCATGATATATTATGATATTCTGGTTTAAATGTTTTGGCCATCTTACATACCGTACATTCCACGTACTGACGTCCTTAGGACCTGCATCATTTTATGATGCAAACGCAGGTAACCGAGTTCCTCAGCAGCCGCTCCGTTGAGAACTTGCTAGCTTCCAGACAGTAGTGAGGCCTCTTTTCAGTCCGAGGCTCTTTAGTTCATGTTATGTTATGTCATTTCAGTTTTATTTCAATTCTGGCTACTTGAGGCCTGTCTTAGTAGTCCTTCAGACAACTTAGTAGAGGTTTCATAGACCGTATGATGTATTTCAGACATTGCTTTAAATGCTTTCTTATTTAGTTATGTAGACATTTTAGCTTATCTTATTGCTTTTATGGCCTTTTCCATCATTATTAAGTCTTCCGTTAAGTGAGAAGCCAGGCCAAGTGGTTCGCTCGAGGCCAAAAATGGTTTTCGAGTGCCGGCCACGTCTAGGATGTAGGCTCAGAGCGTGACATGGAAAGTCATGATCTTTCAATTTTGATCTAGCAAAACTATAATGTATTACCATTTACTGAACCATTCCATCATGAATTACGTCAAGTGGTTCAACCAATAACAATGCAATTTTTGATATCCCTGAAGTTTACGAGAGACCCGTTCACAAAAAAGGCAATAGGTGCGTGCTTTTGTCATCAGGTTTTGTAACAAGTAAATTTAGCAGATGAAGCTCAGAAGCCAAGCGTAACAAGAAAATTTCATCGAAGATCCAAGCTGATCCAAGCTTAAAATAGATCTCCTTACATGTTAGCTATCTCATCACAGCTTGACATAATTTGGCTACTTTTAATTTGAAGGAATGCTGGGGAAAAACAAGAACATCCTCCAATCGTGATAAGTAGCATTGTATAGGCACCGTGCAAAAGGTAATTTCTCATAGAAATCAGAAGAAAATACCCGTTGTCTGAGAAATGCCCTCGAAGAATAATACATAAATATATTCAAGATATTGTGTCAGGAGAGTACAACTAACTCTAAGCAATGAAAACAGCAGGTATTACACTAATGGCAATACTGATAAGGGACTCGACAAGATAAAACATTTAAAAAACATACTTAACAAAACACCCAGATCACAAAAAGATTTAAAATTTGCAATAAAACTAAGGAAAGAAATATCTTACACTTTCTTCTTTCCTCCCTTCTTGCCTTTGGAAATTCTCTTGTTCTTACTGTAATATAAAGAAATTGCGAAAAAGAAATTAGTTTTAATACTGCAAAAATGTGATTTTTGAGTTACAGAGAGAGTACCCGACGGCCATGGTCGAGCTTCTGAGCTATGCTAAGAGAGGGAAACACAAGACTATACTGAGCTCGACGATGGCTTCAATGCCAAACCCTATCAATTTCAACCCAATGAGATCTTATTGGCCCATTCAAATATTAGGCTTTCTGCTATGGACCACTGATTAATGGGCTCAGCCCTCTTTACATAAATTGGTTTTAGCCTGTGGGCTCGATTGGCTCTTTTCTTGGGTTGTAGTTGAGAGGGGAGCGGTGAGGCGGGATGGGGCGGGATGGGGCAAGGAGGGCGAGTCTTCAACATCTTGAGGTTTGTGCCGTTGGAGAGAAGCTGAGGTTTGTGCCATTGGGGAGAGGATTCAGGCAACATAGAATGATCCAAAAATGATCGGAAAACTGTTGAATTTGTCGGAATATTTTATTTAGATATTTGAACTAAGTTATTTCTCAATTGAACACTATAACATTTAATATAATGTTCCAAATATATATATTTGGTTCAAATTATATATAAAAAGAAGTGTGTTCTCATTCTTTTATTAGGTAACTAAACTAACTATAAAAATATATGTTCTTTTTTAAATTATATGCATCAAACACTTTTTGCTTGAGCTAGATACATATAATTCAAGGAGTTGATATTTCGTATGATTAATTTAATTATCTAATAGGCAAATGAAAAGATATGAAAAAGTTTTTAAAATTTTGAATTGAAAATGTCGTGAAGCTTATTTCATTCACATTGGTTGTTATGCCCTTTTGAGCTCCTCCCTATCATATTTCTCTTGATATGAAAGAAAAAATTTCTTTGAAAGTAATAAAAAATAAAAAATGTTTAATTGAAACATGAAAATCTCCAAGTCCCTTGCTTGAAGGACGATCATACTTTAATGGTAATGAGTCTATCCCTGCTATTATCCTTTATCAAGCATGTTTACAAGGGTTCTGACTTTTTCACTCAAAACAAATTTTTAGATAATAAAGTTTCTTTCCCTCATTATATTTTTTATATGGTCCTAACCTTGCTATTCTTATTTTTACTGGCAAGAGAATTTTTGCTTGTAACATATCTATTGATGTGTTCAATCAAAATAGAGTTTAATTAATTGAAGTATTAAATAGAATATTATGATAAATTTAAGTAAATGACTATGTATTGAGTGGAAAATCAAACATGCCAACAACCATAGCCATAAAGTCAACAACCAGAGCAACTCATTTCAGTAATTATGCTTAGCATATGTGATTTAAGCAATATGAAATAATATAGTGAATTTTCACATTTAATTAGTGTCACAACCCAATATGGACCGTGAGTGACACTCACATTTTCCCTCCTAGGTGCGCGAACCAACATATACACCTCAATCCATTCTAAGAGTTCACTTATAAAATATAATATTAACGCGGAAGCTCAACTTATAAAAGCAAGTATAACAAAATCTATAATTTCTATTACCCAGCATTTTCCAAAACATGAAAGTCATCATATCAAGGACATCAAATTCAAGTACTAAGTTTAAGAGTAGCAACACCAGAATAGATCAATAAAATAGTTTATGTCTGACAGCTAAGGGCACTATGTCATAACTAATGGAATCCAATACGAGCTAGAAAATAAGCTCACCCTGAAATCTAGTATACCGAAGATTGATTAGAGTTGAGGACGAGTCAAAGTTGATAGGATATTCTCTGCACTCAATAAAAGCAAACAAAGAAAAACACAAGTAGGAGCCAGTACGAGCCACATGTACTGAGTAGGTATCATCCGCCGACTCCAAATAGAAATTAACATGCATAAGTAATATCAGAAAATCAACTATAACACTTAACATGTGGCAAACAACAAGCAACAGGTACAAGTGACAATATCATAAAACAAGTACGTAATCAAATAACAATATCAAAAACAAACATGAGGACTTAAGCCTCTACACCATACTTCTTTTGAGAGATGTGTTATTTGAGATTGAGTATATTAAATTATTTTAACATGTTTTCCTTTATTATTATTGTGCCGGGACGTGACACCCGATCGTACAATATATATGTCGGAACGTGACACCCGATCCTATAATATATATGTATCGGAACGTGACACCCGGTCCTATAATATATATGTGTCGAAACGTGACACCCGATCCTATAATATATGTGTCAAAACGTGACACCCGATCCTATAATATATAAGTCTCGGAACGTGACACCTAGTCCTGTAATATATATGTGTTGGAATGTGACATCCGATCCTATAATATATGTGTGTCGGAATGTGACATCCTATCCTATAATATATGTGTCGGAACGTGACACCCGATCCAATATATAATTCATTATTCTTTATTTATAATTCATTATTCTTTATCATTACTTCTCACTTTATTATCAATGTTTCACCAAGCCTTCTTTATTCAAGGCATCACTTTAAGAGATCAAGTTCAAGATTATGGGTTTCATGGTCTTGGGATCGCAGACCAATCACAACAATATATGAGTCAACCAAACTATAACAATTAAGTGTGTTACTCAATGACTATCAATCGCTATTAAGAGTCTCTCTATTAGATAAAACAAACCATAACCTACCTCAACAGAAGAATCAAGGAACCAAAGTCAAGCAAGCTAGTTCACCACTGCTTTCCCTTTCTTCAATACCTCCAAACGCTTTGAATCTATAAAATATATAATACTCATAAATAAACGAGTCCATAGACAACCATATTGCTATATGTCTAAACTAGACTCAAATACTCACCCAATTCTACAATCAATTTCTTAAACTTCAAGTTTAGGGTCAAGTATTAGTTCTTCCAATTAACATAAATCTAATGGTATTCACATGATGCCACACATCTAATATTTAATCATCTATACTACTTCTCAAAACTTAAATTATAATATGATAAAGAGAATAAAAAAATATACTACTCAATGCACTATTTGTACTCTAACTACGAATTAAAAAAGAAAAGCAAACAAAACAACAAAGAAAAATCCAAACTCCAACCATGCTTGCTATCCTTTGTCCATTTACTTTCCCCTCATTATCTAATGATTACCTAATAATTAATTTTTACCACACAAGCTGCAACAATACCAATGCACCACTACATTACTTCTCACCAACAATTTACTACTTATATAATTCACCCTTATAATAATATAATATGCATATATGACCATATCACTAAGCCACCATTTACACATATACCAAAAAGTTAAAAAGAAAAGAAAACGATTTACCTGAATATTTCTTAGCTGACTTCATGTGCGGCGCTCCTTTCTTTAGCTCTCCGTTTAATATTTTCTTAGGATTGCGCAGCAGCCCCTTCTACTACTTATTTACTCTCTTTTTTTAAAAAAAATTAAATATATATTAAAAGTAATAAATCCTATTAACCTATTTTTGTAAAAAATATATATATATATAACTTATGTTTTTAATTGAACTTCGTTCACCGATAAAGCAAAAATGTAAAGAAAATTAAATTTTAATGACGAAAAGGGTTCAAAACCTATTCTAAGTCACAAGTTTAAATACAAAATGTGATATTTTAATATATTTTAAAAAAATTCTTGTAAAATTTCTTGATCCTCCACAGTGGTGGTACTTTTTCGTTAGTACATGACCAATCTAGTATCTTATATTAGGTGGCATATCGATCGATTCGGCTTGGTTTTGAAATTTATACATTATCGATTTGTAGATATACTAAATCGTTATAGAACCATTAAAAAATTGGCTTATCGGTTTGACTATTGGTTTAATCATTAAAATTTGACCAAAAAAATCTTTATTGAAATTTACTTAGAAGCAAGGTAGCAATTCAAATGAACCATACACATGAGTTGATAAATTGCATTTTGCTTAAAATCAAACACTATGCATTGTAGAATAACTGAGAGTTTGAGACAGTAAAAAATAAAAGTAGGAAACTATTTAGGACTTTATATATCAAATACTAATACAAATATAATTATTTAATTTATTATCAGTTAATTAAACCATTAAGAAAAATCTAAAAGTGTTAATAGTCGATAACTCAATAATTAAAAAATTAAACCATTACAAAAACTACTAAATTAATAACTTATTATCGATAAACTAATAACTTATTATCGGTTCGAATAATCGATTTTGGTTTGATTTTGAATACTCTATAGTCGAATTCATTACCTTTGAGATGAAGCTCCTTTGAAAATAATCTCTCCACCTCTATGAGATAATAATAAAGTTTTTGTTGGGTATGTTGTATGGTCACTTTCATATTAGATGTCTAGAAATTTTAAATATGCTGCTACTGTTGATTTTTTCACTTTTTGCTACTTGGATTAGCCAATGAGGTGCTTATAATTGGCTGAAGATTCGTACTAATTAATGGACATTATTAATTAAGCGGAAACATCACATGACGTATTATTTGTACAAAATAACAATAAAAAGGGAACAATAAAATACAAAGTCTAAATCCCTTAGCAGTACAACATAATCAAAGTCAATGTATCTATATATATTCAATAATAGAAAAACAAAAGTAAAAGAAAAACAATAGTAAAAGAAAATAAAAAGGAAAAAAGTCCAACTTTCTTACATGTATAGTTTATTCAACTATCAATTTTTATTTCCAATTTTCAATATAAAATCTATCCAAATCACGTAAAAGCAAACAAAAGTCAAAGAAACACAACTCATCATCAATCAAGGAAAATGGTAATAATATGATTTTGGAGGTGGCGGCGGTGGTGGAGGAGGTGGTGGTGGTGGTGGTGGTGGTGGAGGAGGAGGTGGTGGTGGTGGTGGTGGAGGAGGAGGTGATCTACAACCAAATGAACTGCAATCCACTGGACCTTGTGAATAAAATGTCTTACATTCGCTTTCTGAACGTTGTGATGGTCGATATGGAATACAGTTCTTCTTATCATTTTTGTCCTTCAACTTGAGACAAATCTTTGGTTCACCACAAAAGTAGTTGTAAGAGTAGGTGAAGTTCTCCAACTTTGGCAACTCGCAAATACTCACCGGAATCTCACCAGACAACTTGTTATGTGCCACGTTAAGTTGTTCCAATTTCTTCATTTCACCAATTGATTCCGGCAACTCTCCAACAAGATTGTTGAAACTCACATCAAGAACTGTCACATTTTTCAATAACCCTAATTCTGGTGGCAAACAACCACTTAAGCTAGAATTAGAGAGAATAATCTCATTTAGGGTTTTTGACATATTTCCTATACTTGATGGTATACATCCTGTTACATTAATATTTGCCATGACCAGAGCAGAAACGGGAGATTTTCCTATGTTTCCAGGCCATCCAAATTGAAATTTGTTGTTGTTTATGAAAAGGGCATCGAGTGTTCGATCCCAAAGTCTTGAAGGGACCTTCCCTTCGAATTGGTTAAACCTTATATCAAGAAACTTCAAAGAAGGAAGAGATAGTACAACAGAAGGAAACTCACCACACAAAAGATTGTTACTCACGTCGAGTTCATATAGAATTCGAAGCTTAGAGAAAGAGTTTGGGATAGTGCCTTCAAATCTATTGGAATTCATATGAAAAACTGCTAAATCAGTCAACAAACCAAGATCTTCAGGCAAGTACCCCGAGATGTTTGCATGGTTGATGTCAATACCAGCGACAGTGGTAATATTAGGGTTATCTGGAGCTGGAGCACAGTAAACCCCAGTGTAGTTGCAAACATTGTAACCATACCAATCCTTCGTGAAGTTCCTTGGGTCGGAAGTAATGACATGTTTCCAAGCTTGTAGAGCTATGTAAGCATCGAAAAGTCTAGGGTTTGGTTCATATTTGATTGAAGCTTGAAGAGATGGTTTTGACAAAAAGAAGATGATGAACAAAAAGCCACATAGAGCTAATTTGATTAACTTCATGATAGTGTGATGAGTTTTAGGAGTTAAGGATTTAAGATAAGTTAATGTATTATGTTGGAATATGTTTAGAAAGATGGCACAAAGGTTTGATATTTAAATGGCTGTTGGTGGAGGCTAATGGCTGGTAGAGAGAGTATTTTTATTTAATTAGTTAAATTAAATAGTGATTAGGAACCAGACAACAATAATTAAGATAATCAAGAATTGACCGCATCTTACTTAATGTTGATCTTCTTCTTTTTTTGGGGATAATAATGTGCAAGTTGGTGATAAAAAATAGTCCTAGGAGATTTCTTAGGGAAAGTACTATAAGAGTTCTCTATGTCTTTATGTCTATATCCTCAATTTAAACAAAATAAGATCAGGAAATTGGTATATACATTATAGACAAAAATGATGATGTTGTGCAAATTGCTAGGAAGTTTGATGGACATTAGCTACTGATCTCACCAAAAACACGGTCTTTACTCTTTAATAATTTAATTAGGGAGCAATTGGTATATTAAATTAGCTAAAATTATTGGATTATTAGGAAAACACAAAACATTTTTCAATGTCTTATGTACTTTAGAGATTTTAGAGTCGTGGAAAGGCAAAGGTTGGATTTACTGTGCCACCTTTATCACGGCGTTGTTTGTCCGGATATTTTTTGAGCTTAGTACATCTAGTAACTCTTTAAATTAGCCCACTAAAAATTATTTAGACACTAGAATTATGTGTTATTATTTTTAGTTGGACATCTAAACACGTGATAAAGTATTTTTACTTTTTTAGATATTTTGGTTCAAATTTGAAAAAACATTCGTGTGTGTTCTCAAGTGTTTTTACTTAGTTAGTTAACTATATGAAATATATCATCTCCTTTACTAATTATGTACAACACCCTCAATTGGAATAAGTCTGAGGTTCTGCAACTTATTGTAGCTAACACGCATAACATAAGGAGGTGACATAATGGCTTAATTAATAACTATATACGACACTCTCAATTGGAACATGTTTGAGGTTCTATTACTTATTATTATGGCTAACACGTATAATTTAAAGAGACATATATTAAATGACTTAAATACATAATGGATATTTAAGAATACGTGCAAAAGAATAATAATTTGAATTTGAACCGAATTTAATAAAAACACTTTATTATGTGTTTTAGTCATATGTAGTTTCAGTTTTTTTTTAAAAAAAATAAAAATA
The DNA here is from genome assembly GCA_026153255.1 of Solanum medicagineum. Lineage (NCBI taxonomy): Eukaryota > Viridiplantae > Streptophyta > Magnoliopsida > Solanales > Solanaceae > Solanum > Solanum medicagineum. The sequence continues at coordinate 19,966,236 of JAPFFP010000113.1, forward strand.
AAAAAGGAAGAACTTTTATCCGTATGAGTTATGATTTTTAAAATACAACTATGGGGGACTGGCAGTATCCCATTAAATTAAACAAATTATGAGAGAGGGAGGTTGATTTCTTGGAAAGCCAAACCATAAGCAATAAGAATTAAAAGAAATATGGTAGTTAGACATTTGGAAACAATGAACACACAACAATAATAGTACTTACATTAGTTAGTACATTGTTATCTAAAACACATCATACATATATGTTTTAAAATTAAAGTACATTGTTATCTAAATACATCATATATTTGTTTTAATTTGGTATTGCATGTCTTTCATGCACTGACTAAATAGCTTACGATGGGAAAGGTCATTAATTATGGAATAATATTGGTAATATTTAGTAGGATCGCTATTTGGTGGGGCGTATAATATAAGTATATATGATATTGAATATGATGTATTAATAATGTTGTATTAGTTATGTTGATATCATATTTTTTTGAGGAAAAGTAACGTAACTAGGTAAACATATGATATGTATTTACATTATACAATTATAGTTTAAAAAAATTACAATTTATAGCTCTAGTTAGAGTTTTGTTGCTACTTTCTCTCTTCCCTTTTCCTCTCTCTGCAAATTTTTGTCAAATATACAATAATTACATATGTATACCAGTTGCATATATACAATTATTTTGATAGATATACATAGTCAATTCGATAAATATACATATACAATTCGCCTCTCTCCACTCTCTGCCCTGTCTAGCTCGCGTCTCTCCTACCTCTCTCGATCTCGCTTGCCTCTCTCCACGCTCTCCTAATCTCGTTTGGCAGATATACAAATACATATGTATATTAGTTACACATATACAATTATTTGACAGATACACATACAATTTGACAAATATACATATACAATTTGTCTCGCTCCTTCCTCTCTCGGGCTCACCCGCCCCTTTTCCCCCCCCCCCCTCCCCC
>JAPFFP010000113.1:19984823-19996969 GCA_026153255.1 Solanum medicagineum
AAAGGGCTTCACTTGTACAATGTAAAATGCCACTTAGAAATATATCTTTTATATTTTCTTTATATGTTTTAACATGGGTTAAAGGTGATCTTGACAGTTGATGGTTTAGTACCAAGTCAGTATCTGGTGTGAATCAAAGACAACATTGTGTTTATATATGCAGCTATTGCAATTGATCTATTCTATCATGATTGTTTGATCCTCAATGATGTGATCTGACAGGTATGGAAAGGTCAAGGATCAAGAAAATGGAAGCATGGACAAAATGATGGAATTTTCGTCCAATTTGAATCTCCTTCAGTGCGGAGATTGTGGTTTATCCCCAGCTCCACTGAGAAAGGCAAAACATTATGCAGGTCAGTTCACTTTGTCTTAGCCAAAACACAAGCACACAGAAAATGAGATTTTTTAGGATGTCACGGCCACATGCATGTGTACCTTAATCTATTTTAACGAAATGCATTACAAATGCAATTATTTCGTTTTATTACATTCCACATTCAAACATGTAACTTCAATATGTGTCTTGCTTAGATAGGAGAATATGGAGGTTACAGATTAGGGTAAAGAAGTTGGTAGTTGAGCTTTCTCCTGCTTTTTTGCGGTATTAAGCTTGGTGGGATTCTAGTAGCACTGTTTATGTCGTAGTATTAGCCTTGTACATGTTTCTTGCTTTTGTAGCTTTACCATATGTTGTCTTGTGTTTCAATCACCACATTATTTTATTGTTACTGTTCTTCTCTTAATGAGATTTTTTTGCATAATTGTACTTGTGGAGTATTAGAGTAGCAGACTAATAGGCTAGTAGGGATAAGTTAGTAGGATTAGTCGGGTCTTTATATCCTCTGGTGTCAGTATCCGTCTTATGTGTGTTGATTTTATTGTATTTACTGGCTATCATTGCTTTCGTTATTAGTCATTCTTCCTTGTTTCTCTTTTCCTTTTTCCGTATCTAGTTTATTCTGCTTATGGATTTTTGAGACGAGGGTTCCCGGAAACAACCTCTCTACCTCTATGAGGTAGTGGTAAGGTCTACGTACATTTTACCCTTCTCAGACCCCACTTGTGGGATTCACTGGGTATGATGTTGTTGTGCTTGTGGAGCAATTAGAGCTGGTTGTATATAATTTTAGTATACATGCTTAATTTTCTAGGGAATGATTGATTTGCAAGTATTCGAGCATCCGTTCCTTCTTCCTATACCAGATGAAGACCCTGGATTAACCAACTCTGTCTTCAATTTTCAGGGATCCAGTGCCTTTGGATATTAGTGCACATGAAATTCTTCCGCGCGTATTCAAGCAAGTATAGTTAAGATAATTGCAATTCCATATCTTGGGTAAGGATCGTGTTGGGGAGAAATTGGGCCTGTTATCTACGAGGAAAAGCAAGAACAGTACATCATATTTGCTTTCGTCATTTACTTGCACTGAGGTCAAAATTTTTATTGGATTGGCGCAATATGGGCAAAGCTGTCAAACTCTGCATTTCTCTTATATTGGAGAGGTTATGTTAGTTGTCAAGATATCAAAATCTGTTGAAATTTTCCTATAGTAGATCAGAATTTCCTGTTGTCGCGTTGCCTCTGTGTATGTTCATTTCTACTTTCACTTTGTTGTTGGCCTGTTTGATTCCGGCAGTGAGTTTCTCAGCAGTCATTTTTTCAATAGTTTTCGGATTGGAACACTTGTAAATTTGTGAGGCTAGAAACAATGTTGCTGTTGTTACCTTAACTTGATTTCATCACTGTTATCCAGCCCCTTTTTTAACTTCCCCTTTCTTGGATGTATTTCATATCTTGGTATATTTTGGTTCAACTTTTGTATATACTTCCTTTTGCCTAATAAGGACTCCTTTAAGTAGAAAAGTTTTCTAGTGTTCCCAGAGCGAGCTGGTTCTTCTTGAAATGTGTTGAAGCATAGCAGTTGACTGGACATCTAGGGGTGAAGCACTATTTTGGTATGCGCTGTGTGAGCGGTGCCAAATTGAGGCAAATTTTGAATTTAGATATGACCTCAAAATAGCAGGGGTCAAGGTCGGCTTCATCGCTGAGAGGAATACTTGGATCAACGATAAATTTGTTTCTGGGTAACCTATAGGCTATGAGTTTGAACTATGGAATCAATCACTTGGTTGCGTTAGGGTGGGTTGCCTAAGTGCCTATGTCTCCCTCACCACCCCACCCTTTTTATCTTCACCTCTGATGGTATTTGTTTAGATTATATATAAATGCTTTTAAGATAATATTTTTTAGTTACATATCAAGCAAAACAAAAAAGATAAATAAAGAAATACTTATTTTTCTAAGAAAACATTTTTGGAGAAGTACAATAGTTGAGCATTGTAATATTAAAGCAACTTTCAATAGCTTAAACACATATATCATTAAATTTTACAAAATTGCATTAGGGTAAATAAACAAGCTCCTAATATGTTCCACTTGGTGAAACACTTGACATAAATTAATTAATACCAATACACTTGAATTATTTTAATCACCAACATTAACTTAAGTGATTATTATACATTATCATCTTGAGTTGCTGAAGAATCAATTCTCTTGGATTGAAATTTGCAAGTGTGAAGAATATAATTGCATGCATTTACTGCTTCACCAACTGTTAAATAAATCCATTCTTTCCCAATTGTGTCTATGAAATTTGACTTGTCCAATTTCTTCATCACTTCTCCTCCAGGATTTGCCAATAAAATCTACATTAAACAAAATTAAATAGTAAACCATAGTCGGTACCAGGGTCAGAATCTCATCAACAAAATTCAAAATATAAAGAAGTGAAAAATTTTCCGACCTTAAGGCATCGTCTATCTGCATTTCTTTTCACTTCCTCAAGCATACTAATTCCACTTGTGTCTATGTTTCCAACAGCTACATTTAAGAGGATTTATGTCAGCACTTAAAACGTTAAAAAGATTTTTTTTTTTTAAACCTAATTAACATTTAATAATGAAAATTTTCTTCATTTTGAGTTAAAACTTAATTACCACTCATATCCAATATGACATATTGTAGCTCAATTTCTGTTGATGTCTTTTGCTTCTCTTCTTCTTCATCGATCCATCTTGATATTCTAAAGATATTCCAACAACCCATAGTTTATTAATTAATACGATACTATAAAATAAAATTATTCATAAAATAACCACGACAATAGCTAATTTTTTAAAACATGATCGAAAAATGTTATTTCTCCAGTATTGTTTACCTTTCCCTCAAATAACTTGCATTAGCAAAATAAATTGGGGCATCAATGTGTATGATGAGAACTCCTGGAACACTGCTTGCTGCTGAATATTGTTCAATGTTTCTATAGGTCATTGAATTAGGTATTTTACCTAAAACAAATGTTTTAGGCCTTGCTACAAATAGAAGTATCCTAAGCAAAGACATTGCCACCTAAATATATCACACAATAAAAAAAAAAACATAGTAACTATTTTTAGAACATGTCGTAGTCAGGTAACTTAAAAGATAATTACAAGTAATCGATCTGTTATAACATGTTAAGGTGCTTACCGCGACTATTAGGCCAACTTCAACGCTACCAAAGACGACTCCAATATAAGAGCTAATGCATACGAGGAAATCGTATTTGTCAACTTTCCATAAGTGGATAGCAGCATTGTAGTCAATTATGCCAAGCATGGCTGAGATTATAATGGAGGAAAGAACAACAAGGGGAGTGTAATGGAACAATGGTGTTAGTAACAACAACGTTATCATCACAGCTATTGCCATTACTATGTTGGACACTGTTGTCTTGCATCCTGCATTGTAATTCACCGCGGTTCGCGAAAATGGTCCTGGAAAGAAAAAGGAGAAGATTAAGCAAGAAGCCGGACTATACACTGTTCTTTTACTGTGGATATGAATATGTAATTCACATTCAAATATTAGTAATGAAGGTTGGTTTGTCGTGACTAAACTTGTAGGAATAATTGAATTTTCCTTAGTTACTATTCTCACGTATTCAATGCCATGAGAGTGTATATACACTCTGATGGTATCAAAAAGGAAACTATTTGATACCATCAAAGTATATATATACTCTCATGGTATCAAAGAGGAAGATTGTACTTGATACCATCAGAGTATATAGATTCTACCCGAGCTAAAAGTTTAATAAATAAGATTGCAACTTTAGTAATTTTCTCTTAATTGTTTCTTATTTATTTCTTGAAAAAAAACTCAATCCTATATGATACCTATAGGGTATCAATATATTAATGGAGTATTATAGAGGATTAAGCTCAGTCCTATATGATACCATTGTGGTATCATATACCAAGAGAATCACAAAGTAGTGATTCTGACATCATACGTGAAATAAAAAAGAAAAAGTGGATAAGCGGGTAAATAGTTTGGTTGGATCCATTTTTGATAAATAGTTTCACAATTGAGTTCATTCTGTATAGTTTTTCCTTTTTTTTTTTTTCTCGTCGTCCGGCTAAAAATGTTAAGATCCCTATCCTAGTTGATGAGAGAAATGAGGAAAATTCTTATGGGCCTGATAAACAACAACAACATACTCAATGGAATCACACAAGTAGAGCTTGGGGTGGGTAAAATGTATAGAAACCTTACTACTACCTCATAGAAATAGAGATGTTGTTTTCGAAAAATTTTTGTGGGCCTGATGATGGAACTTAATTGGGCTTGTGTTTTTCTTGAATAGTTTGGATTGGGCCAAGAAATGTTGAGTACCTGTGGTTAAGTAGCAAGAAGTGCAAGAACCAACAATATTCATTATCCCAAAGGCAATCATTTCTTTGTTTCCATCAATGTCATAGTTTTCAAGTATGGCAAAACTCCTTCCAACTGCTATTCCTTCCTGTAATATTTATTAATAATAGACATGACATAAATTGGTATTCAAGAAATAAAATGAAGAAAAATGTTGCTGGTAATATAAATACTTCATGCACTATTTTTATCTGTTTCCAAGTACCTTGGAGATACAAGTATGCAACTTTACTAGTATAATATTTATCTTATTTTTAAGATTACAAATATTTGAAGATATTTTTCCACCAATGAAATAATTTTTTCGGCTACACTCATGCATAATTTAGGACCTTTTCCGTAAATATTTATTTTATGCCACAAATATCTTCGAATAATGAATGACGTCAGGAAAATTTAACGCAAATAAAAAATGTCATAGATGAAACTCAAACAGTGCAATTCAAATAGAGTAACTTTGACCTAACTTTATATTTATATTGTGAAAAAATCACTTCTATGCGTAAATCATGCATCAATGACGAATGCAATTGTTGTCCTATATCCTAAGATTCGATATTTATAAATTTTAAATTCTAAATTCATGTCACTTACGGCCAAGGCGATGACACTAGTGACAACTCCAGTCTTAATGGCAACTGCAAGATACTCTGAGCTAAATGCCAGTTGAGAATACGATGGTGGATTTATTCCTTTTTTCAAGTGTCCAATCTGGCAAAATTAAATCCAACAAAAAATTCCAAAAAATTAATTAGCCTCATGTACTATCTTAATTAATTATTCCAAAGGAAACGTACAACATGTGAAAGTCACTACTTCATTTATCGTTAATTATAATTATGCACATGTATAGAGATGAAATTAAAGTTTTAACAATACTATAGTATGAATTTAATTAGGAATTATTACCACTTGAACACCATTTTTTTCAGCATGAGTGAAATAAACAAGGACACTTCCCAAAATCACAGATGTTAGAGGCGCCATAGCACTAATCCAGAAGAATTTTGGCTTCTTTTTGCTCTGCCAAAAGGAATTACACCACAAAAATAAATTAGTATACGTATATATTAATTCAATATATTACTCATGCTGATTAATTAGGCATAAATTTGAGAGTCCATGCATGTAACATATAGTAAAACAAAACAAAAAAAGTTTACTTCTATAATTAATTAAACTATTTTAATATTATAATAACAGATGGAAAGTGAATATGAATTTTTAATTAATTTACTTACAAAATATCTGGTCAGCAAGAGGAAGAAGAGGAAACAGCAACCTAGCACTCCACTTTCCCATCTCCACTGCATTAATTAAATAATGATAATAATAAAACATTAGAATCTAAAAGAATGAAAAAGAAAAAATTAAACCCCGTAAAATTGGAGGCTAATTATAATAACCTACTAGTAAAATATTTTAAAAAGCAAATTGTGACCATAGAGCGATAAATAATCCTTCAATTATAATTTTTTAGGTTTCAGATTTGAGCTCTTAGAATAAAAATATTAGCACTCAGTTTAGCTTCTTAAAGTTGGACGTCTCGATACAAATCTAAATTAATCGAATCAAAAAGCTCACGTATATCAGACATCGAGTGAAATTAAAGTTACGAAAGAGTTACATGTGTACCTGATGAATTTGGGTAAAGATAGAAGTCATTACACTGACAATATCAGTTTGATGTGTGAAATGGAGGAGTCCAAGAATTCCTTTCAATTGTTGTAAGATCACAACAGTGGCTGCTCCACCCATGAAACCCAATATTGTTGCGTGAGACAGAAAGTCCACTATAAACCCTAGCCTATCATCGTGACAAAACCATACTCAGACTCATAAAAAAAAATCAATGAATACGTATTAGATTCTCTAATACTATGATAATCTGATACGAGTGTGAAATCAGAAGTGAAAAGTACATGCTACTTAGGTCTTAAGTATGTATATCTCACGGTAATTACGAGAGATGAATCCAGAATTTTAAGTCAATTAACAAATAATTTAAAGCATAGTACAAACATGTATATAGTTGGGACGTTATGTGTGACAATGAATGTAAACTTAGCATAAACATCTATTTTTAGGAATTTTCTTGTAAATATATAAATTATCGATAACTATTCATAATAAGTGAGATTAATATGTAATCTTAAAAATAAGACAGGTTAGTCACTTGCAATAACATGTTAATATACATTGGTAGTGCCACTATATCAATTAAAATATATATAAGCTAATCTTTATTATAATTACATCATTTTATACATCCCAGTGTGTAGATTAAAGATAAATTATTAATTAAACATATATAGTAAAGAACTGACCCTATCTCCCCTTTGGGAGAAAACCTTCACCTTGCCTTCTTTTACCAAAGCCTTCAACTCTAACAAAACAGGGTCAAGGTCTTGTTTGGATTTGACTTCTTCAACCAAAGAAGATTTGGAACCATCAATAACTACCATACCACCACTTTCAACTTCGTTCAACCTAACCCCAAATTAGCCAACCAGTGAACTCCCTTTATTTTGGATTCACTTAGACTCCCTCACCTTACACCACATGCCCAATGAATGTAGCCTCTTTTAACAAAAATTCACATTTATCAGACTTGGCAAACAACCTTTTCTCCCTTAAAGTTTGCAACACTGCCTCAAATGTTTCACATGCTTACCCTCACTCCGAGAATAAGTCAAGATATCATCAATGAATCGAACATATCAAAGTAGGTTTTAAATACCCTATTCATAAGATCCACAAATATTACTGATGCATTAGTTAGGCCAAATGACATCACTACAAATTCAAAGTACTTATACCTAATAAAAAAAATCGTCTTAGGAATATTGCATCCTCTTACCCTCATTTGATGGTATCTGGACCTTAGGTCGATCTTAGAAATTGACTACCCCTTTCAATTGGTCAAATAAGTCATCTATCCTCAGAAGTGGGTATTTATTCTTAATAGTGACTTTGTTGAGTTGACGATAGTTAATGCACATTCGGAGTGATCTGTCCTTCTCTTTCACAAACAGAATGGGAGCACCACAAGGAGACTTGTTAGGCCTAATAAAGCCCTTCTCCAATAAATTTTTCAATTGATCCTTAAGTTCTTTAACTTTGTCGATGTCATCCTATAGGGTGGAATAGAGATAGGTTCGGTATCAAGAAGGAGATTTATGCCAAAATTAATTTTCCTTTCGGGAGAAATGCCAAGAAGATCTTCGGGAAACACATCAGGAAATTCATTGACTATAGAGACTGACTTAAGAGAGTGAACTTGGGTTATCACATTTTGTACCCTAACTATATGATAGATACACCCCTTAAAAATCATCTTACGGGCCTTAAGGTATGAAACAAACCTACCATTTACCATGAAATCTTGACCTTCCCACTCAAACACCGGGTCACTGGAATTTGAAATTAATCTTGCAGGCTCTATAATTTATGGTAGCATAGGAGGCATGTAGCAGTCCATACCAAGGATGACATCAAAATCCACCATAAGCAATTTGATGAGATCACACGAAAGGGTCTTATGCTTATAAACATGGGAACACTTTTATAGACTCTTTTAGCCACTATAGACTCACCTACAGGAGTGGACACAAGGAAAGAGTCATGTAAAATTTCAAGAATTAAATTGAACCTATTAGCAAGGAAAGGGGTCACAAAGGATAGGTTCGCACCCAGATCTAACAACACATAAACATCAAAATCAAATACTTTCAACATAACCGTGACAACATTTGTTCATCATCCACCTCTTGCCTCCTTTATAGTGCATCAAACCTACTGTTACGAGGAGCACCACTTTGTTGCACACCATGAGGCTTTTGACCCGCTTGAGCATCTTTGCCTTGTGGACGAACACCCTTTCCCTTATCACGAGCTTTGGGACAATCAAAAATTCTCATGACCAAGTTGGCCACATGAAAACAACCATTAGTCTCCCGATAGCATATACCTTCATGGTTCTTACCACACCTTCCACACTTAGGAATAATTTGTCCTCCATTACCACCATAAGCTTTGTGGTTGGGCACTCTATCATTGGCAAACCTTTGGTTTTGAGCTTCAGACGACCCTTGGCCTTGAAACTTGTGACCTTATTGAAAACGACCACTTTTAGCAGCCTGAAATCCACCATTATCAATACCAGTCTTTTTCCTCCCTTTCTTGAAGGCCATTGGATAGTCCCTTATCTTATGCCTAACATCACCACACTTTAAACAACCCTCAGTGCAACCAAACACTTTCTTTGATGCTTTTTGCCACACTCTTGACAAATGGCGAAAGGGGGCCTTTTCTTTTTGTATTTGCGCTTCTGAATACCATTGAAGCACATCAACTTGGTCCCTCTTAGCCTTCCTCTCGCCCTTCTTATCATCTATAATCCCGAGAGTACCTGCTTGTTGATTTAGTTGAGCAGTCAAAACTTTGCCAATAGCCATATGGCATTGCGAAACTCCACATTAGATATGTCGGTGTTGAGGGATTGATCAACAGGTGAGTGATGGTCGCCATCTGTTCCACCATTCTGATGAGTCTGAGACATATTCTGAAATGTAATGGATAGGAATCAGAAATAAACCTTATGGGATTTAGCTCAATCGCAGGACATAGACCATGAAGAAGTGAATCATTTTCTAAATGCCTCATAGCCTCCTATTCATAGTTATGGCGCGATTCACAACTGAATAAGACTCTACTCGATGTGGTGTGTTGGAATATTTATAAATCTAGTGCTTTGATAATACCAAGCTTGTCATGACCCGAACCAGGGGCCTAGGTGGGACACGGCGAATGAGAACCAGAAGGTCCCCAAACAAGCCTCTTAAATCATAAATGCACTTCATAGGTTCAAATAATGAATATGTGACAATATGCAAATGGGGAATGGGACTAAAGGAAAAATCATAGCTAAAAATAGAGGCTCAACTTAATAGTTCAAGATATAATCAAAATGAAGTAGTAGACCAAACACACCTCTAAACAAAAGATAGCACATGGAGCCAAGAATACAAGTTTGGACCCCTTAATCATAGTCATAGAAGAAAATACATAGTGTGTCTGAAATATCAAAAGTAAAGCTAGAAGATATGGGATCCATTCTTGATGGATGAGAACTCACCAAAAGCTCAAAATTTTCACGATTAATCTAGCCAAGAGGAGGAGGATAAGGTAGATCACCTGTCCCTACATGATTATAAGCATGTAGGCAAAATGCAGTTAGTACTTTGGAATTTACTAAGTATGCAGGTATGCAACGCAACAGATAAATGCAATGACAAAGAATACGTACCAGATATGCCAAAATTTTGAAGTTTTAACAATATAATCAGTTTCAACATAAAGTGTAAAATAATGTCATGATAATACAAAGGAAGCACATAAGTAAATAGGTATGAAAATAAAATCATAATTGACAAAACCATATGAGCTATAATATAAAATATCGATGTTAAACTCTACACCGGCCAAAGAGTGATCCTATTTGTCAAGGTAAACTTTAAAAATGAAAGTACTAGATTGATCCACTATCGGAAGGCCTAAAAAGGCAAAATCAAAATATCCTATAGTGGCACGTAGCTATGAGATTAGAAGCTCCTATAGCTCACCCTAATAATATGAACTAGAGTCGAGCAAAAAGAATAAAAAGCATATTAAATTATCCCTGAAACATGACGACTCACCAATCAAGTGAACTCTAAAACCTTTATCTAGTCATGAGTGGAAGTAATGATAATAAAGGCAAAAAGTATGCATTAATACATGAAAGGTACTAAGTATGTGAGCACTGCATAAGGAGTATGTTATGCCATGTAATTGACCAAGTTAAAATACATGATAAAGTAACTTTTTAAAGCATGAAAATAAAACGTGAACAAGGCCAATGCCATTGAAGAATCATAACAAAACTTTGAAAGAGTATAAGCAATAAGAAAACATACTCAATTATGGGATATTGACCTTAATCGATAATAAGACCATGCAAGCTATAACATGAAATACAATGTTACTCCCACCCCAAAAAGAAAGAGGTTACTTTGCCTAGGTAGGCTCTATGAGAATATCATAATCATCATGAGCTATATGTGGATGCACTAGCTAAGCCTTACTTTTAACCTACGAGAGCACGTAGTTTAGGACTAGAGGTTGCTACTAAAGCTTCTATGGGTCGCTCTTGGAGCTTCCAGATCGAGCCCCACCTTAAAGCCGTCTTAGTGCTAAGTCAAATTCCAACTAATAAAGTTAGAAATCATATAGTCATATCATAGGGAAAGGCAATATCTAATTAGCAATCCAATTCATCAAATCATCTTTATAGAGTAGCTCATTAAAGTATTTGATTCGTCAATGTGAGAATCATCATTTCAGCATCTCGAATTTATGAATATGTGAGAAGAATTCTTTATCCATCGTTCATTCTTTATTGAGAAACTTCATTGAGTCATAATTTATCATTTTCCTAAAGTTTGCATGAAATCCTTGTCAATTTATTATCATAATTCATAGTGAAAAAGTAGAGTAAATTGCATGGGTTCGTATTTAATCAACTTTGACTAATTTAATCTTGATGAATTCATGCATGAATATCAATTGAATCATAATTGAGAGAACTCGTGAAGAATTTCATGAATCGTAGATGTCATAAAGGAGAATTTGAATTTAAAATATTGAAATCATGGAACCAACATCAATTTATGCATAACAATGCCATCGAGAATGAACAAAAATATAATTAATTGAACCCGATGATAATTCACCAAAATCCTAGGTTTCTATATTGAAAAATCAATGAAAAAGTAGGAATTCTTTGAGCTTCATAGATGAGAGGAATCGATGAATGAAAATTCACATACCTAGAGTGAAATCCTTGCTAAAAAAATAGATTTTGAAAGCTTGAATTTAGGAACCTTAGAATTGGACCTTGATCTTGCTTTGAGAGAAGAATATAGAGGAACTTTCTAATTGAGATGTGAGTTGGGTGAATGAGGGATTTGTTAATAGGAACCACTTATCTCCACTTAAAATAGCCTAAAACAACATAGAATGGAATTTAGAAGGATGAATAAAGATTGAATAGTCCTGAAAAAAACTGTTGCCAGTAACCACGAGGGCCATCAAATGTCCATGATTCCTTCTACGGACTGCAGAAATTTGTACTTAAAAATCAAATAACATATTATGTCTCAGAAATTCTTGTATGAAACTCAATTTACGACCCCTAGAAAATCCATCCCTTTTCTTGAGTTTTTATAGTTGGGTCTATGAACCCTGATTACGAGCCATAAAACGTTTTAAGGGATTGTCCTATTGGTCCATAGAAAAAGTCCTATAACTCCTGAAATATCAACTTTTAAGACCTCATTCCACG
>JAPFFP010000113.1:20002757-20022154 GCA_026153255.1 Solanum medicagineum
TGAACCAATCAAAAGGAGCCACAACAAATAACCCCACTAACAATTTAAATCTTAAAGACTACACTTTAGAATAAATTAACATTTGGTCCCAACTTTACCAAATTGAACCAATTAAGTACTTACGAGTTCTAACATTTATTGAGACTATACATAATTCAAGTTATGAAATCTATGAACTATTGTGAATCTTTGATGTGATTTACAAGTTACACATGATGGGGTTTTACCATGATGTTGGTGGGATGATTATATGACTTTAAGATGCATTGATTTCACTATTTCATGTCTATACTCTTGCATTTTGCATGACTTCAATATGTTCTCATCTATCCCCACTAAGTGTTCAATAAAATGTTAAGTCAAGAATTCTCAAGTTAATTACATGTTTTACAAGTTGAGAGACTTCATTATGAATATGGGCTATCAAGTATGTTATGAATTCATAAAAATGTACGAAATATAGTAAATATCGTAAATGCAGATGTAGTAGGGGTTGCAAACCGGACGTAGGGGTTGCAAACCGGACGGTACACAAATACCCATATCTTACCATTTCTTCGCAATTGTCCGCTGAAATTATCTATGATTATGCAAGTATGAAGTTAAGCCCTATTTTCAAGATTTACCTCTTGTGATTCATTCATGTTATAGCAAGGGTTTATATATGATTATGATCTACTCTCATGTTTCAAGTTAGTCTCACCATTAGAGGTCAAGCATGTTTAAGAGCTACTCATGTCATGTTTCTTACAAGTTATTAAAGTTATGATTAATTCAAGTATTCTTTGGGGTTAGACTTAGCACCGATGGATTGGATGTCGGTGTGGGCTATCTTCAAGGGTCCATACTCCTTTCAAGACTATATGCCAACATAGGATTATGTTATATTCTAGCTATACTAATGGATCCATTTTATGTACGTTATCATGAAATCCACCCCAAAATGGAACGGGTTCCCATAAGAGGGGTTACTTTTCCGAAATGGGATGGACTCCCATAAGGTGAAGTATGGTTTCCATCTCTTTACCGATGAGAGGTAATCATCGGGATTCCAAGTTGTAGCTTGCTTAATATCATTCTTTGCCGGTTGAGGTCTCTTCCCACATATGTATCATATTCTATGTAAGTTGAATGATTTATAAACATGTTTTACTTCAAGCATTAATCGTGCATGCCATATTGAGATTATGCTTATCTATTCCCTATTACTATGCATTTGGACTATATTGGCTTATGTCTTATTACATTGCATGCTACATACTTAGTACATTCAAACATACTAATGCATACTTTATGCCTCTATGATATCACAATTTAGGGATCGAAGCTCCTCTCATCCTCCACGTGGCTAGTGAGATTATTCGAAGATAAGCTTGGTGAGTCTTCAAGTTAGGGGACACTATCTACTTTTCTTGCTATTTTAAGACTTCTTTATGCTGAACATTTGACATTATGATGGTGAGCCTGGAAAGTGTCTTAGCCCCAGCTCCATTCCAAGTTTAGAGGTGTTTGTTGGATATTATGATGTTATTGCGCTATGAGCTTGACTCTTATGCTTGGTTTATATTTAAAGACTTCCCTTAGCCCTACTTCCCATTTTATATATCTCTTGTTATCCACGACCATGGATGTTTGATTGATATGCTAAGAGGCTTGTTTGGGTCCCTTTGAGTTCCATTCGTCATGTCACGTCTAGGTCCTAGGCTTGGGTCATGACAAACTTGGTATCATAGTAGGTTGTTAATGATCCTGGGAATCCAATACACCGCATTAATTAGAGTCTCATTCATGGTTTTGAAGTGCGCCACAACTATGAGTAGGAGGCTATAAGGTGTTTTAGGAGTTGTTTCCCTTCTTCAAGATCTATGTCATGCTATAGAAGTTAAGGTAAGGCTTGTACCTAATGAATGCTCTTTGCTATTCTCGATCATGCCAATTTCGAGAGGAAAAAGAGCCAATACACCTAAGGAGCAATCGGCTCCTCCCGCTGCTCAAGCTCCTCTAGAAGGAGAGATAGGCCACGAAGAATTCTGAGATGCTATTGCAATCTTGGCTCATGCTATGACCAACCAAATCCACCAAGGGGCCCAAGCCCCTCATGTTCCTACTTCGGCCTCAGGGGTGAGAGATTTTGCTAGGATGAATCACCGAAGTTCTATGGATCCAAGATGGATGAGGAACCCCAAGAATTCATTGATAAGGTGTAAAGGTGTTGTCCATTATGGGGGTTAATTTAGAGGAAAAAGCGGAGTTGGCGGCCTACCAACTCAAAGGGGTGTCTCAAATTTGGTTCACTTAATGGAAGATGGATAAGGGGAATGATGATGTTATCCCTTGGGAGGAGTTCAAAGCGGTATTTCTCCACCGATTCTTTACTACTGAGCTAAAGGAGGAAAAGATGATGGAATTTATGAATCTAAAGCAAGGGTCTCTGAGTGTGAGGGAGTATGCCCTCAAGTTCAATAAGCTTTCCAAGTATGCTCCACAATTGGTTGTCAAGCCTAGGTCAAGGATGAACAAATTTGTGTTGGGTGTATCTGACTTGGTCAATAAGGAGTGTCCTACCACCATGCTAGTAGGGGACATGGATTTGTCTCGGCTCATGACATATGTCGAGCAACTAGAGGGGGAAAATTTTAGAAAGATAAGTGTTGGTGAGTCCAAGAGGGCTCGATTTGAAGGTGGGTTCCAAGGTTCTAAAGGTGTCCAATTTCCTCAAGGCCACAAGTTCCAACACCAAGGGTTATTGCTTCCAACAAGAGGTTTGCAAATGATAGGGTGCTTAATCAAAGATTCCAAGGTGGTAATGGAGGAATGGTAAAGTCTAGATGTCCAAGGTGTGAAAAATATCATAGTGGTCCATGTTTGAGGGATTCTAATGCTTGCTTTGGTTGTGGTGAGATGGGTCACAAAGTTATTGATTACCCTTATGCCCAAAACAAAGGTAGAGAAGTTCATCAACAAGGCCAAGGTGCAAATGCAGATCAAAGGGGAAGAGGAGGCCAACAAAGGGTTGCACCAAGGCAAGAATACATTTTATGCTCTTCAAGGGAGACAAGGAGTTGATGAGATTCCCAATGTTGTTACCGATATGTTAAAGGTTTTTTATTTTGATGTGTATGCATTGATGGACCCGGGTGCCACTCTTTCTTTTATTATTCCTTTTGTTGCCAAAAAGCTTCATGTTGATCCCGTATTGTTGTATGAACCTTATGAAGTGTCTACCCTTGTTGGTGAGTCCATTGTTGCTAGAAGAGTCTATAGAAATTATCCTGTGTTCATTTTTCATAAAATATTGCCTTGTGATTTTGTTGAATTAGAGATGGTGGATTTTGTTGTCATTCTTGGGATGGATTGGTTGCATGCATATTATGTTTCTATTGATTGTGGAACCCATAGGCTTAGATTCCAATTCCCTAATGAGCCTGTCCTTCAGTGAGAAAGTCATGATGTAGTGGTCAAAACTAGATTCATTTCTTATCTTAGGGCCCAAAAGTTGATTTCTAAGGGTTGTCTCTATCATCTTATGAGGGTTAGGGATGTTGAGTCAAAATTCCTTCCTATCCAGTCGGTTATGGTGGTTAATGAGTTTCTTGATGTCTTTCCCGATGAACTTCCCGGTATTTCTCACAAAAGGGAAATAGATTTTGGTATATACCTCCTTCCTTATACTCAACTCATTTCTATTCCCCCTTACGGTATAGCCCCGGTGGAGTTGAAGGAGCAATTGAGGGACTTGTTGGAAAAGGATTTTATAAGGCCTAGTAAGTCACCTTGGGGTGCACCAGTGTTGTTTGTGAAGAAAAAGGATGGTTCTCTTAGAATGTGCATTGAATATCGGCAACTTAATGGAGTCACCATAAAGAAAAAGTACCCTCTACAAGGGATTGATGACCTTTTTGATCAACTTCAAGGGGCTAGCCACTTTTCTAAGATTAATCTTCGGTCCGGGTATCATCAAGTGAAAGTGAAGGAGTGTGACATTCCCAAGATGTCTTTTCGGACTAGGTATGGGCACTTTGAGTTTGTGGTTATGTCCTTTGGGTTGACTAATGCACCAACTATATTTATGGATCTCATGTTTGACTTGTTTGTGGTGGTTTTTATTGATGATATCTTGATTTATTCCCAAAGTGACAAGGAGCATATGGATCACTTGAGGGTGGTGTTGCAAATCTTGAGGGAGGAGAGATTGTATGCTAAATATGAAAAATGTGAGTTTTGGTTGAAAGAGGTTGCATTTTTGGGACATGTGGTATCGGGTGATGGTATTAAGGTGGATCCTAAGAAGACGGAGGTGATTAGAAATTGTCCTAGACCTTTGACTCCATCGGACATTAGAAGTTTCTTGGGTTTGGCGGGTTGTTACCGGAGGTTTGTGAATAGATTCTCTTCTATTGCTTCTTCTATGACTAAATTGACTCAAAAGAAGGCAAAATTTGTGTGGACTGATAAGTGTAAAAAGAGTTCCAAACTTTGAATGATAAGCTTGTCTCCGCTCCTATCTTGGCTCTACCGAAAGGGTTAGAAGGATTTATAGTATATTGTGATGCCTCAACAATAGGTTTCGGGTATGTATTAATGCAAAGTGGTAAGGTGATAGCATATGCCTCTAGACAACTTAAGGTGTATGAGAAGAATTATCCCACCCATGATCTTGAATTGGGGGAAATGGATTTACTAGGTCTGGATTTGGTCATGGAATCCTTGGAGAAGATAAGGTTAATTAAGGAAAGATTGAAGACATCCCAAGTAGACAAAAGTCCTACTCCGATGTGAGGAGAAGAGATCTTGAGTTTAAGGTTGGTGATTAGGTCTATTTAAAGGTCTCACCCATGAAGGGTATGGTCTAGTTTGGCAAAAAGGGGAAATTAAGCCCAAGGTTTGTGGGTCCTTTTAGAGTCTTGAGGAGGATTGGTAAGGTTGCATATGAGTTGGAGTTGCTTATGGAGATGGACATGGTTCATCCGCTTCCATGTGTCCATGTTTAGAAAGTGTGTTGGTCGACCAAGTGCTACAGTGCCCTTGGATGTTGTGGGTGTTGTAAAAGATAATTTAATTTATGAGGAGCTCCTGGTGGAGATTTTGGGTAGACAAGTAAAGAGGTTGAGAAACAAAGATGTAGCTTCTGTCAAGGTCCTTTGGAGGAACCAACAAGTTGAAAGTGCCACATGGGAAGCCGAGGCGGATATGAGAAAGCGATACCCTCATCTTTTCCACTCTGCTCAAGCCAAAAGTACTAATTTTAAGTCCCCTATATGATTTCAAGTATTAAGTTTCAGCCCTTATGTCATTTTGCATGCATTCATGTTTATGTTGACAAGTTTAAGGTGATTTTTAACTTTCATGTTGAGATTTTTGAAAATGATGCTTAAATGCATTTGTTGTATTCATGTTAGGCTGAAATCTTCATGATCACTTCTCTTATGTACATTTCTTTAACATTCTAAGATGAATGTTCCCAAGGGGGAGATATTGAAATGCCCAAAAATGTGCTTCGAAAATGCGCATAATCGTAATTTCTATATATCTCAAAATTTGTGCGTGATATCAAATATCTGACTTCATATACTCAATCAAGGGGATAAATTGAGTGGGAAGTGGGTATAACCCCGATTTTAGAGACCCGTAGCGAAAAATAATTTTTGCTAATTTTTTATTTCTAGTGGTCATCTGCGCTGTGGCCGCGATGCGCCAGGGGCACTGATTAGTGTTGGAGAGAACTTCGCGTCTGGTCCGGACCAGTGTATTATTTTCCTTGCTTTTTCATTTCAGCCCAAGGGCCTTGGGGTCATAGCCTCATGCCCACTTATGCGTGAAAACACTAACACTTAGCCATTTTTCAACTCTATATCACTCAAGACCCTCTTAAAAACCTCTCCAAGACTTAACCAAATATTTCATCCAAATTCAAGTGTCTCAATCTTAATTTCGGATCTCAAGAACTCCATTCAAGCTTCAAGCCTCCTTCAAGTGTCCTTCAAATCTACATCAATGAGTCCCCTAAATTTAGGTATGTGGGTTTCGTCCATTCGGTCCTTTCACCCATGGAGTCCAAACTTCATATTTTATGAAATTGCATGATTTCATGTTGTACTACTTATGAGTATCTATTATTATGAAATATGAGCATGAAATATGTTGGGGTTTTGTCAAATATTGTTGATTATGCATGGATGTTTATTTTGAGCTTATACTATGAATAAATCTTTGTCTATTGAGACTACACATAATCCAAGCTATGAAATCTATGAACTATTGTGAAGCTTTGATGTGATTTACAAGTTACCTATGATGGGGTTTTACCATGATGTTGGTAGGCTGATTACATGACTTTTGATTTCTCTATTTTATGGTCTATACTCTTGCATTTTCCATGATTTGAACATGTTTTCATATGTGCCCATAAAGTGTTCGATGAAATGTTAAGTCAAGGATACTCAAGTTAATTGCATGTTTTACAAGTCAAGTGACTTCATGATGAATATGGACTATCAAATATGTTATGAATTTGTGAAATCATCTAGGATTATGCAAGTATGAAGTTATGCCCTATTTTCAAGATTTACCTCTTGAGAGTCATTCATGTTAAAGCGAGCGTTCATGTATGATTATGATCTACTCTCATGTTTCAAGTTAGGCTCACCATTAGAGGTCAAGCATATTTAAGAGCTACTCATGTCATGTTTCTTACAAGTTATTAAAGTTATTATTAATTCAAGTATTCCGTGGGATTAGACTTAGCGCCGATGGATTGGATGTCGACATGGACTATCTTCAAGAGTCGATACTCCTTTCCTCAAACTATATGCCAGCATAGGATTATGTTATACTCTTGCTATACTAGTGGATCCATTTAGTGCACATTATCATGAAATCCACCCCGAAATTGAACGGGTTCCCGTAAGGGGGATTACTTCTCCGAAATGGGATGGGCTTCCGTAAGGTGAAGTATGGTTTTCACCTTTTTACCGATGAGGGTTAATCATCGGGATTTCAAGTTGTAGCTCGCTTGGTTTTATTCTTTGTCGGTTGAGGTATCTTTCTACACATGTATCATATTCTATGCAAGTTGAATAATTTATAAACATGTTTTACTTCAACCATTGATCATACATGTCATATTGAGATTATGGTTATCTATTGCCTATTACTATGCATTTTGACAACATTGGCTTATGTCTTGTTGCATTGCATCCTACATACTTAGTACATTCAAATGTACTACGCATACTTTATGCCTACATGATATCACTATGTAGGGACCGGAGCTCCTCTTGATCATCTTCCATGTGGCTAGTGAGATTATTCGAAAATAAGTTTGGTGAGTCCTCAAGTTCGGGGACACTATCTACTTTTCTTGCTATTTTAAAACTTCTTTATGTTGAACATTTAACATTATGAGGGTGGCCCAGAAAGTGTTTTGGCCCCCGCTCCATTCCAAGTTTAGTGGTGTTTGTTGGATATTATGATGTTATTATGCTATGAGCTTGACTCTTGTGCTTGGTTTATATTCAAAGACTTCTTTTAGCCCCACTTCCCATTTTATATATCTCTTGTTATTATTTACTTTGCTTTCGTGACCAATGATGTGTGATTGATATACTAAGAGGCTTCTTTAGGTCCCTTCGGGTTCCCATTAACTATGTCATGTCTATGCCATAGGTTTGGGTCATGACACGCTTCAATATGAAGAATCCTAAGCATGTTAGCACATCTCTTTCTAGTCATATGAAGTTGAACAAGAAGATTCATCTTGCACCTAGAGAGGGAAAAAAAGCATGGCGAAAATTTTATATTCCCCCATCATTGAAAGATTAATATATATAATGGTATGCACTATACCTGATATTGCTCATGCAATTGGTGTTGTCAGCAGGTTTGTCAATAATCTCAAGAAAGAGCATTAGGAAGCTATGAAGTAGATATATAGGCATTTAATAGAAAGCTAGAATTAATGCATACATGTGTTTTGGAAGATCACATTCAACCTTGAAGGGCTACATGGGTGCTCATATGATAGATGACTTGTGTACTTTTTCATGGGGAGCAACATCATACAGTCAAAGTTACAAAAGTGCATCGTAATGTCTACAACTAAAAGTTAGAGTGTATTGCGGCCACTGAAGTTGGAAAAGAGATGATATGGTTAAAGCAATTCTTTCAAGAACTTAATTTGCAATAAATGGAGTATGTTGTCTATTATGACAATTAGAGTGCACTAAACTTGAGCGAGAACTCCATGTACATGTAAGAACAAAATACATTGCTATGAGATATCACTAAATTCGTGAATAAGTGGAGAATGAATCATTTCACGTTAAAAAGATTCACACAAGTAAAAATCCTATGAATATGTTGACCAAGTGATACTGAAAGGCAAGTTTAAATTATGCAAAGAACTTCTTGGTATGAGCTCTTTTTCTTTAAAAAATGAAGATATTTCCTTCAGGTGCATGGACTGGAGGGGAGATTTGTGGGGTCAAGCTCTATTAGTCAACAAAGACTATAACTTACAAATTATCAAAAATCTTTTTAATGTCAAAAATATCTCATCAAAATGCTATAACGTTTAAAATTTTGTTTCTTTATGATGTCATGTGTGACATCAATAAGAGCATATCTTTCAATCATCATTTCGTTTGTTCAAAAACATATCAAAGAGAGAAAGAAAAATATGGAGCACAGTGAGGTATATCATCAAATATATAAGAAAATAAATTATGAAAAAAATAGAGCGGTACCTTTCAATTACAAAGTGGAAGACACCTTTTGCAATAGATAAGATTACTGCATTTATTATATTCTACTCTTCTATTTTATAATATAGAGAGTTTGGGTGTAAGCAATATGTTAATAAGGTCAGAAGCTAAAGAGTTATTTCTTTTGAGTGTATTGTAGTTACTTTGAGTATTGTACTTGTGACAATCTAGTGTAAAATTTCTTAGTATAATGATATCAACTGTTCTTGTTGGCCTGTGATTTTTTTTCCTTTTTAAAAGGATTTTCATATAAAATGCTTGGTTTCATTATTTTTTTTCATTCTACTGCTATTATTTTTTATTGTATAATTTGCCTTAGTCCATTTTTTCTCAATATTTTGTGTTAGTCCATTTTTGCCCAATTATTGAGTATGTTTGACAGTGTACCAAAGTGAGATAACCGAGACTACTAAAATATGTACCATTCATAAAACATATAGGGGCCGCTTGGTAGGATGTATTAGACAAAATAATTCATGCATTATATATGGTATTATTTAATACTATGTTTGGTAGGATTTTATGCATGTGTATAACTAACCTATATATCAGTTAATACACCCTATATGATATTAACTAATACCTTCTATTTAATATTATGGGATTAGATATATAAAGATAAAAATATCTTTCAAATTATTTTATATTATTTTTATTTTCTTGATTTTTTGTTTTATGCTTTATATTTGTAATTTTGTACTAGTAAATTTATTTAAATAAATTAGCTTACAAATTTTATTTATTTGCGGATTTTCATATTTGCATTATATAAAAAAATAAATTTATCATGTCAAATTTTTAAATTTTATTTATTTGTAGGTTCATATCTACATAATATACAACAACAAAAACATACTCATTGGAATCTCACAAGTGGGGTCTGGAGAGAGTAGAATGTAAGCAGACGTTACCACTACCTCATAGAGGTAGAGAGGCTATTTCCTGGGAATCCTCGTCACAAAAATCCATATGCAAAATAAACTAGATATGAAAAACAGGAAAGAAAGAGAAGGAAATAGAAAGAGCGAGTAATAACGAAAACCACATGATAGTATGTAAATACGAGATAATTAACGTATTTACATAATATAAAAAAAATATTTTGTCATGTCAATTTTTTTATAATTAATTAGTTGAGTGATTTTGTTAATATAAATGTCAAAAATAAAGTGGTTTTATTGATACAAAATAAAGTGCAATGACTATGTTAGATAAATTTTGATAATTGAGTGACCTTTTACGATATAAACTCCATATTAAAACTACAATTTGCAACTTTTTATGTGTAATATAGATGGTTATTCATTTTTACAATTGTTTATCATATTTTCAATTTTAAAAGTCGATGATCTATCTCTAATTAAATTGAAAATTGATATTTTATGAGTGATCAAATTGTAAAGATCACACTTATTTATCCTCAAATAATTCAAGTAAAAAAATAGAAAACATGACGATAAAATCATTTTTTTTCCTAGCTAATCTATTTTGACCCAATTACATGAAATCGAAAATTCTATAATAATTCAAGGATATAATTATAAAGAAGTTTTTTATAAAGTTTTAAACCAAGCACAAGATTAGATGAGAAGCAATGGACTAAACAATTGATAAAAAAAATAATCCATGCATTACTAATCTTCGCATTGTTAATCACTGCATTATTAATCCCTTCATTACTAATCCCTACATAATTCATTTTTGTACCAAACGATCACATAGTGTCCAAACTTAGTCTAAACACTATTCATAGGACGAGAGAAGTCGCTTGGATGGTAAGCATCCCTCACTTAAGCTTGAAAATGTGAGCTCGAGTCACCGAAGCTTCGGGGGAGGGGTGAAACATAAAAACACCAGACATAGGAGACATCGTAACATCTCCCTTTTAACAATTTGAGTATGCAGAGCAAGAAGTAAATACAATTGATACCAACTTACGACAGAAAAAAATATATTCCATATCTTGCCCAACTGATTTATTTCAATAAATACTGTTTCGTGTAACGCTTGGCTGCTAAATGGAGTTGCGTTGAACTCATTGGCCATCTCCAAACTGACTTACATCTCAATCGGGCTATGAAATAATCTGGATAACCAACACTTCTTTATTCTAATCAGTATGGCAAAGATTCCATAGCAAGGGATATGGAGAATACCAACAGCAAAGTACCTGCAATTTCGACATTTGTGTAAAAACATGAAGAGCACAAATAAGTGCATAAACAACTCTGCATATACAATGTTGCTCATCTCTATTTATAAACTCAAATGAAATCTGAATCATAGTCTATCACAACTCAATTTTTGTTTGAATTATAGATTGCCTTGCATTTATACAATAGTGAGAAAAGTATTTCCTTT
Source organism: Solanum medicagineum (assembly GCA_026153255.1). Taxonomy (NCBI): domain Eukaryota; kingdom Viridiplantae; phylum Streptophyta; class Magnoliopsida; order Solanales; family Solanaceae; genus Solanum; species Solanum medicagineum. Next base: position 20,013,881 of record JAPFFP010000113.1, read on the forward strand.
CCTAATATGTCATGTTGTATGAAAAGTATCATATGGGAAACTCAAAAATCATCGATGTATTGGAACAAGAAACTGGAAAGCCAACAATTAGATTTAAGATGTCACCATAATGTTGGATGTTGCTTTTGTTACTGCTACAGTTTTCTAGAATAATTAATTGTTTAGTTGTAGTCCTGGAAAGTGTCTAATAGTTGATTTAGTAGAATACTCTCTCCATTTCAAAATAATTAAATTATTGGGGTGTTTTTTATTGTTCAAAATAATTGAATATATTGAAATAAATTTACTATTATACCCTTCATTAATGAAATGTTTTGTTGATTTTGATCATTACTAATACTCCCTCCGTCTCAGTATAACTGAATTTTTAGAGTATTTTTTAGTGTTCAAAATATTTGAATTGTTCAAACTTCAAGGTAGATGTTTGAAATTTTTTCCAATATTACCCTTCCCTTTAATAAAATTAAACTTTAAAAGAAATTAAACTACACTCTTTACAAAGTACATTTAATTGCCTTTATGAGGCAATATTTTCAATTGTCAAACTTGTATTCCCAAAAGTTTTTAAGAGATAGGCAGCTAACTGGAATCGAGGCACCAAGTATCTAAGAGTAATTAATAACTGAAGAATAAATAAAAGGGTAGTAATGGAAAATTTGTTTAAAATTTTGTCTTAAAATATATTTCTTAATCTGTGTGCATTATATTAAAAATTCAGTTAATATGGGACAGAGGGAGTAATAGGGTCCTAAACAGATTTACTCTTCAAAGACAATAAATTGAGGGTATAATATGAAAAAAATATTGTCCTACCTTAATTTGTCAAAATAACAAGTAAAAGTGAAAATCAAATTAGGAAATTTTTAACAATTAAAAGTGAAGGAATGAAGAATATTTCTATAAACAACAAATAAATTTTAAATGTGTTTAAAGAGTTATAAATATAAATAGGGAAAAAGTGTCTGAGCCCGGGTTCGAACCGGGGACCTCTAGTGTGTGAGACTAGCGTGATAACCAACTACACCACCCAGACAGACTATTGGAATTTGTTATTCAGAAACGCTGTTGATAAATATATATATCGTAATATATTCTGAAATAAAAGCAAGAAGCTAAATATAGTTTCAAATGTCTCAATTTTATAATTCACAAGCATATAATATAATTTCGTTAATATATACAAATTTTGGAAGAATTTAAAAAATAAATGTTGAAGAGATTTGGCTTCATGAATTTTAATCTCTTCCCTAATAATAACAATTTGATCTTTTTTTAGTCTCAATAATATAGAACGTCTTTCTTTTTTTCTTTTTCTTTTTTTTTATTTCTCACGCAGTATCCAGATGCATGATAATAGGTGATACATATTAGCTAATTTTGATGTAAGAAATTATTGAGCTATATATCATCATTGTAAAACTGCTTATTTGGGTTGTACATGTAAATATCCCAAATAAAAATAATATTGATTCATGTCCGTCATAATTTGAAGAAAAAAAGGATTAATTTTAAATATATATAATAAACTAATTAGTTTATAACAAATATAGACATATTTTGTTTACATTAAGAATAATCAAAAATCATAGAAAGACAATATAAAGTGACTATACCATATAGCTTGCCGACAGTCATAAAAAGTATTCACAGACTATACAATGTAGATTACTTATACATGAGCTAGACACTTAGAGGTTGTTTTGTAGAGTATATTAAAAAGAAATAATACATTCATTACTTCTGTGTATTGCTAGTACCTTGCATTATACGTTGTATTGTGTATTAAGATATGTATTACTAATATCATGAATTTCTAGGTATTAGTAATACAATGCTTTTAATATGTGCATTAACATGATTAAATCATTTTTTACATTTTTTTCACCATAATTGTGAAGGGTATTTTTATAAATAATTTTTTTTATGCAATGCATGCTATTTTAATGTATCAAACCAAACATTGCATCAAAATATTCCATGTATAATTAATACAAGCATAACTAATACACGCGTTACTAGTGTTAGTATTACTAATACACTCTATTTAGCATCATTCTTATACACTACCAAACGACCCTTTAATATATATTATGATATGCTCAAGAATTGAATATAACTTGATAAGACATGAAATATACACTGAAAATAGATGCCTATAACGATTATTTTTTTAAATAATAAAAAAAAAAAAAAGGAGGAGGAGGAGGAGAGGCAGGTAAATAGGCCTGGGCCAGGATGGTGAGGCCTGAAAGTGCACAATTTGAAACATCAATGAATCCCAAATGACTTACTCTACAAAACCCAAATAACTATGAGCCCCATTTTTTAACTTATTTCAATAAGGAAAAACTATCTTACATTTTTCTTATATAAATATTTCTATCATGAATAATTATTTTAACTAGATGAAGAGAAAGGTGAGGGAGATAAAGGAGATGCGAGAAAAACAATTGGTGTATTCCAGATACATGCGAATCATGCTTCAATGCAGAGTATATAAAATAAACTACACCTAATTTGATTTATATGTATCTCGGATACATATATATGAGTGCATCAAATTCTTGAATCTCGTGAAGTAAATGTGATACGAAAAGCAATTAAAAAATTAAATTAAACACACAGTAGTGGAATTAATGCTCTAAAGCCCACTCTTTAATCAGGAGGTTGGGTGATTATTTATTTCAGTTGCCTTATGGACAAATAAATTTTGTTCCATGGCTAACACCTTTGACTTTTGATGTTGAAGATTTGCCCATAGGACAATTGGGGTTCATTTTAGTCTTGATTTATTTTACGAATATCCCGGAATAAGCAAATTCTCATTTTCGCCTATTATATCTCTTTGGACAAACCTAAGTATTAATAATTTATGGATCTTTAAACCATGGAGAAAACAGTTTTCTGTTTAATAAGTACGTGAAGCAAACCTATATTAGTCTAGACCTCAAAAATAATTTTCTTAATATGCTAAACTCCTGTACGATTTAACTTCGGGATTTTGACAATTTTCACTCTTGAAAAATAGCACATTCCATTTTATCTAAGAATATAGTTTCAAGTACTTGGACGAAAAAAGAAATATAAGTATTCAAATTCTGCATATATTTACATCAAATCAATAAAATTGTATATTATTTGAACAATAAAGAAACACCTTCATCAAGAAAATAAAAAATATATTAGTCCAAAATTCACCCCACACAAACAAAAAACCAAATGAGTATGAACAACTTCTTTCATTACAGTCAAAAACACCATCAAACACATAGAAGCAAAACAACTAAAAATAAAATTAAACAAACAAATTGAACTCTACATACAAAGGGCTTTAGTACTAAAAATAAAAATTTGTCAAAATTACTTGACATGTTTTACACTTAGAGCTCCCTTTGTTAATTTCTTGATGAAGATAGCTCTGATGATCCATCCTTTATTAGTACCTATGTTCTTGAACCTGAATCAAAATCAAAGAATGAAAAATGAGTCTTTATGTTAATATCATTTTCGCGATTATATACTTTGTATTTAACTTATATACACTGACTTACGTCGAAGCCAACAAGTGATCTGCAGTAATTAGTGTGAGTAGTAAAGACACTACAATTTGATCCACATTCACTGTCTTTGATTGAAATGTTCGATTTATCAAGCTTGATTGACCAAGGATACTGATAATTTTGAGCTGTGGATCCAACATGTGAAGATGATCTTTGCATTCTCACAGCCCTTGGAACGTTTCGTCCTTCTATTGATGGCCTTCTTCTACTTGGTTGTCTCTCGAATGAATGATCAGGACGTTGTTTTGGCGCACTGTGAGATCGTGCTTTAGCCATCGATGACTTAGTATTCGCCATGTAACTTGGATAAAATGGATACTCATTGTAAAGGGGTTCAGGTTCTGCGTACTCTGAACGAGCATACGATGAGAATGGGGTTCTTGATTGATCAGGTTTTGACATGATGTTGTAGTATTGAGGGCTGCTTTGAGCTGTTGGATATGATGAGTAGTCCTCAAAGTGTCCACTGTAGGTTCTTGGACTTTGATCTGTTATAGCTGATGGTACTGGGGAGATGTGTTGATGTTCTTGATTTGTATAGGACTTGTTTGTTGAAAATATGTGCTCTGTTTGGCCTTGGTTTGAGTAACTATTTCTACTCTTTGTGCTAACTTTTGATTCACCCAAATCCATTTCAACAATCTTGATGTCCTCTTCGTAATCCTAAAGGTTCACATTGGCCAAATGAAGCATCGTATAAAAGTTCAGTTCGTCAACCAACTGAGCTACTAAGATTCCCTAGTATAAGTTATATATCATGAAATCGTGCATCAAATTATTGTGTATGAATCTTTCTTGAAAAATGAAAAATGTAAGACATACTTGATATGAGTGTCTGTGTTTGTTGTCCTGAGTAGATTTTCTGTGAACAGATTGTCTTGGATGGTTGGGATTTTCATCTTCAGCCATTCGTATTCGTTGGGCTCGAGCTCGAGCTTGAACAGTTACTAATGCTTGCATACATCTAAGAGTGGCAGCAGCTTGTTTCCTCACTAAATGTCCTCTCACTAAGGCCTGCAACTTCACTAGTCCTTTTAGTGCATTCAAGGCTTTTCTTGCCTGCAGAGGTTACCAATGTAACAGTTGGATAAAAATGTAATCTTGGAACATAGATCAGAAAGAATTGTAAAACGATTTCTCAGATAGTCACTCAATTGACCGTTATTATCTCAGAAAGTCATTCTGAGATAATAACTACTGGTTGAGCGATCATGTGAGAAATCAACCTGAAATTGGCATTACCAAATAACCGCGGAAAACTGCTTGAATCTTTGCAGCTGCTTCCTCTTCAACTGCAAAGGATCTAGCAGCAGCAGTGAGTTGGATCGCTGCTGCTGCAGCCTTGGCAGCGGCCGCAGCTGCATCAGCAGCTGCAGCCGTGGCAGCTGCCACAGCCAAGGCATGCTTCTTATGTTCATTGTCTGAATCAAGAAGTTCTTGTTTTGCTGTGGTGGCGACGATGTCGGTGCCACTCAAATCTCTCTGAGCTGGTTGGGTGGCTGATGACCTCCTGAAACTCCACCTCTTCTTATCTTTAGGAGTTGTTGAAGTGACTGAAATTGGAGTTGTTGGATGTTCATTGCTAATAATAGTGTTTTGATTCTTTTCTCCTTCTAATTTGTCTCTCTCTTTATCTTTTTTCCCCATCAAGAAGTTCTTTATCCACCTACCTGTTCTCCCCATCCTTTTCACAATCTTCTAAGCTAGCAAATGAAGATATGTAACTAAGAAGTATAGATAGAAAGAAGCAAATGATGTGTCTGGAAGGTGATGTATATTTTTAACTTCTCTATTGATAGGTCTATATCTCCCTTCAATGAATGATCAACAGCTTTGAGTACTAATTTGGCCTTTTTTTTTATTGAAGCAACAATTCAATGTACTACTTTCTCCGTTCCAAAATAAGTTTCACTTCGATTTAAAAAATTGTATCAAAATGAATATCTATTTAGAAATTCAAAACAAAAAATAGCACCCCTCTCAAAAAACAAGCAATAAATATGGATAACTCAATGAACCATACTTATTATTTTTCTTAACATAAAATAAGCTAAAACGATACTTCTTATAGTAAGAAGAGAGGATAAGCCTAGGTGTTAACTACTGTTGCATCAGTGGCAGAGCCAATATTTTTATCAAAGGTATTCATACTTTTAGAACATGGGTGGGTGATTTTTGTATCAAGGGTGTTCAACAATTGATATACATCAAAATATCTATTTTTAACCTATATATTCAAAAAAAAATTCCGAGAAAGGGTGTTCATCTAACCACCCTTAGATGAACATTCTATTCTCGATGATTTGTTGTATTTACCACTTATAAAAAGAATAAACTAACATGCATATAATCAAGTTATTGTCTTGATTCTCTTTAAAAAAATGGAGGAATATAGGTCATGTGAGGAAAAGAAATATCAAGGAAACTACCCTATTAAAGCCAAGTTGAAAACTTCTGGGGGAGATCATGGAATTGGATTCTTTACCCCTAGGTGGATATTTCTTTTCCCATCACTAACTGTCCAACTTATTAACCCAATCACCCAACTCTTTTTTCCCTTTTTAATAAAATGCACCCATTACTAGGGGTTTAGATCAGGATAATTTAGTAACTTCAATAAATAATTTATTGATACACCTTTCTTGATGCCTATAGTTATTTTATGAAAAGCCCATGTGAAAAAAAAGTCAATGAACATGCAAAATCCTTGTAAAGTACACCTAGTCAAGATTAAAAATAATGTTTTAATCTGCGATAAAGAAAACAAGTTTTACAGGTAATATTATGTTTATGTTCTTCTTCATCTTTCAACACATCCCATTTTACTTTATTCAGTGACGAATTTAGAAATTTAGATTACGCTCTTCTTCCTCTTTCAACACATCCTATTTCTCCTCATTCAATGGCGATTTAGAAATTTTGCATTAAAAAAATTATACTGACCTAGAACTAGTAATTGTATAATAAAGTAAGAATATTTTTTTCTTCTATCATATGTAAGTTAACTCCACAATATTTTAACCATGAATTTGATTATTGAAAGGCCAAGGGAAGTGTGGGTGGGGGTTGCATATGGGCCTACATATTTAGGGTATGGACCACCTAAGGAGGGGTGCCCCATGTGTCATCCTTTTCCAGATGTTGGGATTGAATACTTGTACTGTCATTTTCACCCCATGCTTCATGATCCAAGGAAGGTGTCACTTTTTCTTCTTTTTTTTCTACTGAAGGTGACGGGTTCAAACGTTAAAAACAGTCTCTAGCAAAAATGCAAAGTAAGATTGCGTACAATAGATCCTTGTGGTCGAGCTATACATCAGATCCTATGCGTAGCGGGAACTTTAGTGCATCAAGCTTGCTCTTTTCTCTCTCTTGAGTGTTCAATATCCGGATCGGAGTTTGACTATTTCAAATTCGTATCATATAAGGCTTCCTTTAGAGGAAACGCAAGGGTGAAAGCTGAAATCTCCGGTTATAGAAAGAGCAGTCTCTTCCATTGCAACACGCCCCTTGATGGTGGGTGTCACTTTTACATGCACTTTAAAGCACCATCTAATTACTATTATCAATCCATTTTAGTATCATGCTAATTAAATATAGATAATACTCTAAAGTTTAAGATATAAAGCATTCTACTCTAAGTATTAGTTGTTTCTGTAGGTAATAAAACACAACGTAAATGTAGAGAGTACATACATTGAGAAAGTGTTTGGTAGGGGAAGAAACATCTTTTTCCAACATAATATTATCACATAAATAAAACATCTTCCGTAATTGCAATAATAATGTATCTGGAAATAGTACAGAGAAATTAATAATAGCCCAGGGAAGTCTTAAATTTATCAAGGCAAAATAAATAAGGAGATATGGATATAGCAGTCGGTGAGCAGACATTTTCATTAATATTACAAAATTAATTAACTTCTTGAAGACAGCGGCAGATGATATAAATATATTAGGTCTTCAATTATTAATGTCCTTTCTCCATCAGTTTATTATGTATACTCCATTCATTTCATATTATTTAACTCATTTTCAATACGCTAAAAAATTAAATATGTCTTTGGACTACTAGAAATAGTTTAAAGATATCCTTCATTATACTTTCGATTTAAATATACTCCTCTTGGTATACTTTCGGGCCAAATATATCCCTCTTATTATACTTTAAATAAATTTACCCTTAATTTTAACAAATGGTCAAATAATGGACTCTTTTCTTCTTCTTTTGTATATGTTATTTTCTCTTTTAATGTTACTTAAATATTGATGAGTTTAAATTGTATTGTGGATTAGAGTACGTCATACTATGAAAAGTAACAATTTTAGTCACACTAGAAGTTTTTATAAGATGAAAAGTCATAGAGAAGGATTAGTTTAATCAACATTTTTTATCTTTACATATGATTTTTTGGACTAACCATTAAAATTAAGGATAATTTATGCCAAATATAATGAGAGGGGTATATTTGATCCAAACTATAACTAGAGGGATATATTTGAATCAAAAGGATAACGAAAGACATATATAAACTATTTCTAATAGTACAAAGATGTATTTGGCGCTTATCCAAATAATACGTAAATCACTTTTAAGAATTAAATAAATTTCTTAATTCATATGTACAAGTCTAAAACATTGATTTTTCTAAACCCAAAATTTACTAAAAGTAGCTAGGAATCAAGAAAGATATTAGATTGGTCATAATGCCTT
>JAPFFP010000113.1:20022162-20037572 GCA_026153255.1 Solanum medicagineum
CATTGATTTTTCTAAACCCAAAATTTACTAAAAGTAGCTAGGAATCAAGAAAGATATTAGATTGGTCATAATGCCTTGTTTTTATCATTTTTGATGGATTAGAGGTTGAATTAGCTTTTTGTTAAAAGTAGTAATTAAGTGGTGCATGAACATTAATTAATGAGGGTCCAAATCAATAAAGACAAATAGCATATGAACATTTTGATGTTCCATTAATGGAGGATGATTTAGTTAATGATAAGTGTTTAGTTGGCAATCACATGGATTGTTTAACATGTTCCCCCTTAATCTCTATTGTGTTTGATTTGATGTAACACTCTAGCTAGTTCTTGACCTTCTTAATTATTTATTTATTTTTTGTGTGTATGTTTAACCTTTTAAATTGATTAATCAAGGAATTCTTTTCTTCATGTGGTAAGTTTAGAATCTCATAAGTCCAAATGTGAATTAGAGTAGTTATTACTTTAATTTATCTATTCCACTTTATGTTATACTATTTTCTTATTAATAAAAATGACATAGTTTTATATTTGAAAGTTACTTCATATTTGATTTTATAAATCATGAATTCACTTTATCATCGATGACATGATCTTAAATAGAAAGGAATGAATGTCGTGTATTAGGATAGAAGGCTAGTGGAGATAGGATGACGATGTCTTGCCTTGTGATATAATATAATTATAGGATTAATTAATCGTGTCATTAATATATTGTGTTGTTATTGGTCGTCCTTTATTTTGCTATTTGTATTGAATTTATGAGTTTCCACTTGTTTTCCACTCTAGTCATTTTTATATTTAGTATTCTCTGCTTTTGGGGTTGATATATTTGCGTTGAGGGTCTTTTGAAAATAACCACTCTATCTCTATGAGATAGTGGTAAGGTTTGTGTATATTTTACCCTTCTCAGACTCCACTCGTGAGATTTCACCAAAAAAATATTATAGCATGGAGCTTTTTTTTTAAGATAAAAATGATGTTTCATGACTAGTAAAACAAACAATTTAGACTCCTTTAAGACAATAGGTGTGAAATTGACAAGTGAAAATTTGAGTTGACTAGAGTCAAAGCACCTTAGGAAAATTGCAAATTATGAATTTATTTTACAGAAATATATATATATATTTCAAAATCTCAATTTTTGATCAGTCAACAAAAAGCTGATATAATGTGAGATCTTCAAAATAAAATATTTATATTTGTGTATGTATATCATACGTGAATCAAATCATGTGGGCACCAGTCCATACCCCTTCAGAAACATTCTGTACATTTTCTGCCGGTTCATAATTTTTGTGATTATCTATTAATTAATTAAGGTTGTGTTTTAATCGAAAAGGAAAATATTTTTTAAAAATGTTAATATTTAAATAATCAAAATATTTTTAAATATATTTGATTTTACAAAATAAGTTCTTAAAGATAAGAAAAATATTTTTCTTGATAAAAAAGGAAAAAAGAGTTTTATAAATAATACCCAACCCCTACTCATTGACCATCTTACCCCAACTGCACTATCCATCTCATTCGCTCTTATAATAATTTGTTAGATTATATATAAATATTTTTATAATAAAAAATAAATACGAAATTAATTTTTTTAAAAAAATATTTTCCTTTACATCAAACGCATCTACTTAAACGAGTAGTTAAACAATAGAGAATATATAAATTGATATTTGCTAGTTGCCGTTTTACTAACCACATGTGATATATTCAAATTATTTGCTAGTTGCCATTTTAATTTTTGGGCGTGTATTTAATTAATTTATTTAATAAATTATTACGTCTTGCAAATTATTTGTCTATATTCGTAGTCAAAATTATTGTTGAACCCAAAAGCACATGAATTTGTTCCTTTAATTGTAAATGTGGCTTTTGTCCCGTTTTTAAAATTATTTTTTTATATTTTTATTTTTTATTTTTTGACGTTATCTCGAATTGGCTCTATTATAACCCAAAAATCCCACCCATTAAATTTATTTTTGTCTTGTTAGTGTATATGACCAAGATTGTTAAATCAAGAGATACCAAATTTATTTTGTCATCAAATAAAATCACGACTTTGTGTTCCCTTAACATGTTGGTACTGTTTCTATTAATTCATATTGTGTTAATTATATATATTGTGAAGGTTGGAAATTTCGGATTTAAAATTTATAGATTTCTAATTATTGGTTGTTGTATATCCATAATGATGTTTTAGATTCATCATATCTTAACTAACTATTGATTTCTAATTGTTGCATTGTGTTACATCATATTTTATTAAAATGAGCGGATCATGTTGAATATCTATGCATTAAATGATGTTACTACGACTCTAGATTATATCACGAATCGTAGATGAAATTTTATAGAAATTATCTTGCAGTCTAGGCGTCTACGGCCCGTAATTCTATCCACGACCCTTAGAAGGGCTTCATGGTGAGTTCCGCTTCTCCACCATGGCCCATGATAACTGGACCAAATCACCTAGCAACTTTAGAATACAAATTATCTTTCTAAAGCCCAAAAATTTTGTTTGGCCTAACAAAGAATTTATTTTGTTGTATATAAGCTCCTGTTTGTGTGTTGTTGGGCAGGGGAGTAGTCGATCTATAGGAAAATCGATATAATATTGGTACAGTATATATAAACGTATTATTTAATTTGATTTCAGCTAGTATACATATGCATACTGACTTCAGTGTTTAATGAGCACAAGTAAATACTTAAATTTACATGAAGTTGAACAAATATACGCACATGTTCTAAGTGGCATAACATAAATTAGTTCGTATATATCTCATGTCGATTATCATGTATTGCACCAGATATGATATAAATTAAGATTAAACTAAAAAGCATATTTATGTGTACGAAACAAAACCTAAATATTCTATTCATCCATTTTCAACTTCACACATGAAGACTTAATTGTGGAATATTTGGAGTCTCCATCTTCTAGATTTCGCAGAGAGACGTGCATCTCATTATTAATTTAAAAATTAAATATTAGTACAATATGTAAAATGCACCCATTTAAGTATTTCCAAAGTACTTTAGTGAATGAAAAAAGCTTTATGATCAGTTTTCTACCACTTAGTATACTGACAGTTGAAATGGAGGATTAGTCTCATGACTGTTGTGAAAATACTTTAAGAAATCAAAAAAAAAAATCCCAAAGAATATAATTCTAGACTTTTGAAGGAATTAAAATTTTTTGATCTTATTAGATCCAAAATCTTTTTTTCTAGTTAAGTGGCTTAAAATTTAAATAATCCCTTGACCATATCTATAAATAATAATGATTAATGTGATCACGAGAATACGTCAAAAATCCGCCAACGTGTAACGACTAGAAAATAGACGTGATCTAGATTTCTAGTGCCCATTTAATTATTAGATTTTAAAAAAGTTCAATATCATCTACTATTAGCCGCTAATTTTGAAATAAAATATTGAAAACCATAAATTACTATAAAATAATAAATAATTTCTTGATTTTTTAAAGTTGTACGGGTAAAAGTAATCGATATGTAAAAATAGACGGATGAAATAGTATATGAAAAATAAATTATTATCATATACTTTTATATCTTTAGAATTTACAGATTTGATTTATAAAAAAAATAATTGTAATATCGATACTTATGAAATGAATGATTATGTATGAAAGTGAAAGTGAAAGTGAGAGGAAAGCTACGTAAGTAAATTTCCTGCTTGAGTTAGCCTAGAGGTATGTTTTATGAATTACTTCTTTCATTCAGATTTATTTGTTAAATATTATTTTAATTATCATTTTTAACAAATTAAAATAAAATAATTTTTTATTATATTATTAAATTAATAATATTTTTTCAAAAATATAATAAAATAAATATACTTCAGATTCTATTAATTAGTAGAAGTAAAATGATAAATTTTTTGTATTAATAATATTTTTTAATAAATATATCTAGTTAAAATTTGATAAGTAAATTTAAACGAATAAGTAAAAAGGAAAAAGTCAAATAGTTCCCACCATATGGTGGCAAATATATCAGCTAACCCCTACCTAATCTATGAATTGCTGCCTTTCATTTATGACAATTTATGAAATAAAAAACTTCAATGCACCTAATTTTATTGGAACCATGCATTGAACAAATTGGTGGTATGGAGAAAAACATTTTCATGGAGAAAAAATTTTTTAAAAAAAGAAAATGTATTCAAGTCTATTTATATTGGCATGGTCAAAATATCTTTTTTTAGGTAAAAGTCTATTTAATGAGACGAGGCTTCCCAAGAAATAGTTTTTCTATTTCTATGAGATAGTGGTAAAGTCTGCATATATTCTACCTTCTCAATACTTCACTTGTGAGATTCCACTGAGTATGTTGTCGTAGATAAAAGTTTTTAAAAATTAAAAAAATAATTATTCTAGATGAGAGTAGAGAAAATAAGTTTCAAATTATATTTTACGTTTATAATCTCCTTCCCAACCCTAGTCACTCTCGAGTATTCACAAAACCCTAATCCCGACCTCTATCCATCACATCTATCCTCGTTAATATTTATCTAAATTATACTATAGAAATACGTTGAGATAATATTTTTTAATTATTTATTAAATACCAGATATGAGTTCTTAAAACACATATTTTATCAAAAATATATGTTCCTCCCCACCAAAAGCCACCCAAATTTATACCCTATTCTTACATATTCCAAATAAAGCCCTACCACAGTGTGAGTTCAATTGTAACAGTATGCTTAAAAAGTCAATATATATTTATTTCATTATTAGGTAAGCTCAACAAATTGTTCGGTCTGCGGCATGTGATTGGTACAAATTTTATTTAAATTTAATACTATTCATTTTATATAATCTCAAAAAAAATCATAAACGCTATTGCTTATTGAGTAAGTTCATTTCGTTTATAATAACTCACAAAGCACATAGATGATATACGTCATTTGAACAAATTCAATGGGACGACCTTTATTGGGGAGACGTTGACAAGAGAAATCAATCTATCATCTCTGACCTTACTTACAGAGGGTAGCACATATTCATTACAACAAAAACAATTTTTAACTAGCAATACAAAGAATGCTAAAATTTTTATCGATATTATTAAATTATCATTGAATTCAATATCGTTATAAGCTTTAGGAATATCTACAAAGAATGTTAATCGACTGAAAATGCATTTGGTGGCAATTAAGCTACTACTGTTAATTGGTTATCACTGAGATTCATTTATGATGTAGTAATTGCGCCACCTCAGCCAATCTTACAATACAAGAATTAGGTACACTTCCTCCGTACATCTTTACTTATTTACTATATTAAAAATAATTTTTCAATCTATAAAATGAAGAGATAATTTTATATTTAATTTCTACTTCCTTCATCCAACAATAGTTGTCTACTATTGACTTGGCACAGGAATTAAGTAAATGATAGGAGCAATTTAATAAAATACCTTTTGAATATAATAAATATAATATTTTAAAAAATATTAGAGGTAAATAATTATAATTAATGACAACGAAAAATTAGAAACTAAGTGTACAATTATCTTCTGATTTTATGAAGTAGACAAGTATTATATTTTTCAAGCCATAATTATTGTATTTCTAGAATAATTTGATAAAACTATTTTTATTATTTATTATTTCTTAATTCATGTGTCGGACAGGGCATAAATTAATTTTTTGGGCATACTATGGAATTTACAACTACCTAAAACTAGAAGGTACAAGCGAGTACAACGCTGTGAAATGACAAAACAATCCTTTATCTCTAGTAGAAGGTCTAAAATATTGTGTTTGTGAGTAATTTTTGTTATAAATTTGTCAAAAGTTTGTATTTTGTGTCATTATCAAATTCTCAATTGTAAGTGGTTAGTGGTTTCCACAATAAATTATCCCAAAACATATAAATCGATCATTCTTTCTAAATAAATTAAAAAGAAATGTATTTATTTTGGTTATACAATTTGTCATTATTTGATAAATATATTTGACAAACATTTCAAATTTCAAATACTAGAAAAAGAAATAGTATTTGAGTCAGATTCTAATATGTTCGAATTTTTAAAAATAAAATTACTCTAAACTTGTATACAGTTATATATATATTTTATAAAATTTTTATCTGAGTTTGCTCTCTGAAGTTACTTTAGAACAACATACCCAGTGTCTCTGAAGTTACTTTAAATTACAAATAGTAATACTAGCTTTTCATATACTAATTAATGAGTCTTTTTTTTTTTTTTTCAAATTCCTATTAATTGCTTTCCTTGTTATACTTTTTCATAAAACATGTTCATTATAAAATGATAATACAAACTTATGCGTATTTTTAATAATTTTCAAAACTTATTATTACAAATCATATATTTTTTCAAAAGTCAAATGGTTCTCACAAATTTTTATGATCACACACATACTAAAACTTCACCTAAAACTTCAGGTAAAATTAATTTGTCAAAAGTATTTAAAAATCTATGCCCTAGCTTAAACATAAAACGGAATACAAGGTGCATTACAATAACAATATAAATTTTTTTAAAATAATGATAAAAAATTTACAGTGATATTTGGAACCGTAACACGTAAATTAAGGCACAAAAGCAGTACCAAGTCAAAAGGCAACACTAGGCACCAAATATTAATTTTACTTGCCAAAAATACACTCTCAGTTAATTATTAATTAATTATTATTTTCTCTCATTCAATATAAATGAATTATTAAACTATAACATACTATCTTTCTAATTTAGAAAGAAGTTTTTTTCATGTCGCTACTATAATAACATACTCAATGAACTCATTCTCGAGAGCTATAAATTCAATTATTAAAGAAAAAAATTTAAAATACTTCCATTTAAATATAGACGTCCAACTAAATAAAATACAGTTAAAAGCCCAAAAATGAAAGAAGAAGTCCATCATCATCTTTCTTATAGCTTTCCACACATGACCACAACTATATTTTTCTAACTTCCCATGTCAAAGGAAACTTCTATTTTTTAATATTTAGAAAAAAAACTCCATCTTCATCCATAAAAATACCCACAAGAAAATATCAGACACAAAAACCCCATCAAAATTCTTTCTTTTCCAGCTGATTCTTGATTTTTCACCTATGGCTTCAATTCATATCTTCACAATTTTCTCTCTAATTCTTCTTCTTCTTTTACCAATATGTTCCTCTGCAAACAATGCTCTGCCTCCTTTGCTCTCTCCCATTTTTGGTACTAATTCCTAATTTTCACGCATTATTTTAGTGAAAGTTTTGATTTTTATCAAATGGGGTGTCTTTTTGTTTGATTTTTTGATTTGGGGTTCCTTAAAGATTTAATTTTGATGTTCCTTTTTTTACAGATAATATGTGTAAAGAAGTGAATTGTGGAAAAGGAAGCTGTAAGGCTTCTTCAAATGCTACTTTTGGTTTCGCATGTGAATGTGATGCTGGCTGGAGACAAACTCGTTTGGAAAGTGATCATTTTTCCACGTTTCTTCCTTGTGTTGTTCCCAATTGTAAGTATATACGATAATAATTGAAATTTGGTATGTTTCTAGGTATGTTATAGATTTTTTTTTGTATATATTTATATGATGTAATTAATCACTTGTGGTAAGTGTGGATTAGTAACCTAAAAAGTAAGGTATGGCCTAGTATAACATTTAAAAATATACCCTGCCTTATATTGGTAAACTTAATACTGGTGTGAGCTAGTTCTTGGGAATTTAAAAATATTTGAAGATCAGATTTTTAATTGATTAAATTTTATGATCAAACAGGTATTTGATGATAACTGGTATTGGCATGCATTTCTGATTAAAATTTACAGTTATTAATATATCTATCATGAACAAAAAATAAAACAAAAATCCTATATCTATTACTATTTCTTTTCCTTCTTTTATATATTTGAGTTGAGGGTATTCCGAAAATAGTCTTTCTATGTTTATGAAATAGTGGTAAAGTCTGTGTCCACTCTAGTCTCTACCCTCCCCAAACCCTACTCGTGGAATTTTATAGGGTATGTTGTCATTGTTGAAGCAAAAACTCAAAACCTAAGTTGCTCGGACTCTGTTGCCACTTCCGTGTTAGATCCTTTACTTATACACTATTTTTGGAGGATCCAACACGCACCTGTCGATATTTTTGAAGAGTCGGAGCAACATAGCTCAAAACAAAAGTAATTAAACTAATGGAAATTGTATGTATGTTGGATGAAGTTCTGTTTTTCATTTTCTGTTGTTTCTTCTCATATAGAACAATAATCTATTAAATGAAAAGCTCGTTTTTTCAACCTATTTGACTTTTGATGTATTTTGTTCACACAAATTTGCTTAGCCTAATAAATTTGATTGATTCAGAAAGCTATAATCAACATAAAACAAACTCTAGCAAGTAACAGTTTTATAATCGAAGTATCATTTTCATTTGGACTCACTCAAGTTAAATGTTTTAGCTTTGATTGAAATGGTTGCCCAAATAAACGATCATTTCATTTATTGTAGCTTGTAGTCGTTTTCTTGATGTTGATGTTTTTTCTCTGCAGGTACTGTAAATTTCTCCTGTGGAGAAGCGGCTCCTCCTGCCCCAGCGCCTGATAGACGCTCTAATACATCATTCTTTGAACGTAATAACAATTTCCTATTCCTAAAGTTATGCTATACTTCTCTTAATAGAAGATTTTGCTATTAATATTCTTTTTGTTGTGATCGTCCAGCATGTCATTGGGCTGATTGTGGCGGAGGTTTGTGCAATAAGACTTCTCCCTTCACATATTCGTGTAATTGCCAAGAGGGTTATTACAATTTACTCAATCAAACTGCTTTCCCTTGCTTCAAAGAATGTAAGAACCATTCCTTTTCTAATATACTCCTTCCATTTCTATCTCTTTGTCTGGTTTTTACTTAGGAGTTTAAGAAAGAAATAGAGACTTTTGAATTTAATTGTCTTAAACATGTCATACGAAAAGCCTGGATAAGTAAGAGATGTTCTTGGTAAGGAAAGCAAGAGAGGAAAATTGAAACGAAGGGAGTAGAAGTGTATTAGTCTTTGTTTAGGAAAAAAATTGACTTGTTACCACCATTCGATAAATGTAATAGGTGCTCTCGGAATGGATTGTGCTCAGTTGGGTTTTGGTCTGACGAACAAGTCATCTTCTTCACCTCCGAGTTTGCCTGATAACAGCAAAAGTATAGGTAAGCATAAATCTATGCATGCTAAAACTTCCTGGCTGTGTTTATATATGAGTAATCTTGATCTCAATATATATATGCAAGACTGCAAGTTAACTAATTCTGTTTCTTTCGTTACTTGGACATAAAACAGCTATTCCGATTTTTGGTGGTGGCTATGGCTTGTTGCTCATCGCAGCTGCATCCATCGCTGCGACTTTTTGATACAGTTGCTCTAGCGTTGATGAATAAGCAAGTCATTTTGCAGCTGGTTTGGTTGGGATATCATATTTTGTTAATTCGACACGAGTTATTTAGAAAATTTTGCTTTGTTATATGATATTGAGTTATATGCATTCCTTGTATATAGCATTCTGGGGTTGAATTTGTGATAACCAAATTTGATGGAAGATTGAACCATTTCTACTTCTTATGCATAGCCATTAAAATTACTAATGTTTTGTCTAGAGTTAATGGTAAAAAATATACGAACAATCATACTTTCGCAAGTTTTATATTTTAACTATCTCTTGTCTCATTCAACTATCTAAACTGTCTCTCCATTTGCATTAAAACACACCTCGATGTTGTATTGTTGTTAGTTGGGAGCAATTATTTATATTGAGGTGTGTTTCGGTACAAAGGATCGTTGAGGTATGAAATTCGAAAAAGAACAAAAGGGAACATAGTTTCGGAGTGTTTCTTGACAATGAAATTTTTTTTATTTGAAAATAAAGCGGGATGAGAAATCGTTTGTGTATTTCCTCATGCAATGAAGCTAGTCAATATAAAGCCATACGTCTTTACATTGATAATATGTGACAATGGGCTTATAAAAGAGCCCAAAAATATGGGCTTTCTATGAGAGCTACTGGTTTATCTTTTCGACCTTTTTTTAACAATTAGCCACTGTTTTAGAGTTTCACCAATAAAATTTGAAACATTAACCAATAGATGGCTGAAAAATGGTTCTTTGTGAAACTCTTCTTAACATCTCCATGTGAATGGGACAAATCAAACTTCTTTCTTGTCAAGGAAAAGAGATGAGAAAGAAAAATCTATAATACTATATTGGTAAGTTCATTTTCCCATCATATCTAAATTCTAATAACTTTGTGCTGACTCAAGCTATTTTTAATTTTTTTTTATTCCATACTACTACCTCCCGTCTATTTTAATTGTCGTCTTTACTAAAAACAACTGATCTAAAAGTAGTTGTTATTTTACAAAATTAAAATATAATTTATTTCTTTATTTTCACTTTACCTTAATAAATATAGAGAGAAATTAATATAACAAAAAAATAATAGTATTAAATTAAGATTAAAGAATAAATACAAGATAATTTAGTCACTTCAAATACAATGTCTGAAGTGGCCATCATACAAGTCAATTTATTTTGACATTTTTATCATTAAGGCAGATAACCCTTAGACTGTTGAGTTTCATGTATCCATTGCAATTAAAAGTTGATTTGATATCTTCTTCGGGGTATTCAACAACTAGATTCATATTCCTTTCTTTTTTTTTAGCTTTAGTCGGTCAAGTAACTTATTCGAACGCTGTGAATTCATTCCTACCTTTGCAATACCAGTGTATCTTGTGCCACGGAATCAGTTATGGTCTACCTCTTCTCCTCTATCAGAAGATTTGTCTTGTATGGAAGATTGACTCTGAACTTTAGTAAATAGGAGAAATCCCCTTATCTAAGGTTCTTTGCATGGCACTCTTGACAATGTAACTATCGAAACTCTTTCAACTTGTCCTGTCTTTGGATAAATATTGTGATTAAGTCAATCAACAGACTCTTATTAAATAAACATTCTTTGAACATCAAACACTAATAAAATGTGAAGTACAAGAGTATACTAGAAAAAACTTTGCTATAGATATACTTACTAGTTTAACTTTAAACTCCAAAAATAATAAATAATAAGTACTAACTATTTTTAAAAATTACGACAAATAAATTTGAGACAAGAGGTTATTTGCCAACCAAAAAGCTTACCTTAAAAAGACCAGCAGATCAATGTAATTGTTGTACAAAACTGCTCTTACTGGCACATGAAATCTTAAAAATGTTTGTACACCTACTAATTACACACACAATTTTTATTTTATTTTATTTTTTTGATGAACACACACAAGCTACCTACCCACACTCTACATTCAATATTTTAGGTTAAAAAAGAAAGTGTCTTTTTCTTTTTTTCCATTTTTCACTCTATGTGTTAATGTCACTGAGCTTCTTGTATTGCATTATTGCATACTTTTCTTAGCTCTAATATTTTTCACTTCTTGATTTTTGTAGCTTTCCTCTTTCTTTTACCACATTTTAATTCCTAAATTTAAGGGCTACTTACTAAATGGAGTAATAAGAAGTGGAAAGTGTAAATAGATGTTGCTCTGTTACTTCCTCCGATTAAAAAGAATGATCTAATTTCACTTAATACGGAATTTAAAAAGAAAGAAGATTTTTCAAACGTATAGTCCTAAATTAAAGTTATGTTAAATGTATTAAATTGACCGTTAATGTTATAGGCTTAAACATGTCATCTGAAAAATTGAAATTAAAGTTTTGTAAAAAAATAAATAGGTCATTTGTTTTGAAATGGAAAACATAATAGTTAGGATCAGCGGCATAGTAGAAATTTCATGAAATTTGTTAAGCATTGAATAAGTAATTTATTATTAGTTTTATTTAGTGACAGATTAAGGTTAAATTATCGAAAAATTATATGTTAGGAAGGAATTAGCGATAAAATTCATTGACAATTTTTTTCCCTTTTTTAAAAAATAGTGATGCTATATAATAAATTATATAAATGTGACCCTATACTAGCCCTCTATCTATTCCATCTCTATCAATCATCAATCATGATAAACTGTTCACTTCTATGGCCATTGAAGATATTGTAGCTAATAGCCCTTTAGATTTTGACAATTTTAAAAATATGATTACTCCATGTTCAGTGTTTGTTTTGTTGTACTTTCTTCGTTTTATTTTATTTATCTTAGTTTTAATCAAGCATGAATCAAAATTTTGAAATTGAGTAGGAAAAACTATTGAATTATGCACTTTTAAATTAAATATATGGTGTAATTAATAAACTCGAAAGAGGAATGTTAATATAATTGTTAAAGTAATTATCGTATGATCGAGAGGTGTTGAGTTTGAATTACGTAAATAATTTTCGTATAAATGTAATATAAAATTGCGTATGCTAAACTTTCTGCTCATACATAGGCTTCTCGGGTACGAAATGGGCCACTTCAAATAGGTTCATTGCTCCGGCCCAGAATACGATTAATCCAGCATGGGCTACTGCTCCGGTCCTTTTCGAAACTTCATGCATAGTTTGAAGCTTAGTTCATTGAAATGCTTTATATATATGTGTTATACTAAATTTTTTTTAAAATTATATGATCTTAAATATGATAAATGAAATATAAGAGTGTAATAGTTCCTGGAAGACTAAATATACAGATTACAAAGTGATAGTATATATCTTTGTAAATAGACTAAAAAAACGCAAAAATTAAAATAAGAACAGTATTAGTTAGTTTGACAAGTTTCTTTTTTGGTCGTAAAATAGGGTTAAGTGAACAATTTTAAATTAAATAATGTTTGAATTATAAAAAAAAAATTGAGTAACTTTTTAAGTGAAATATCTTAAAATTAAGTGATCATATAAAGATATTATCTCTTGCAATGAGCCTATGTGGTTCATGTAAACTTATACGTAGATGGAAGTTGGTGGAGAATTGTCACAACCCAAAAATGGACGTGATAACACTTGTTCAATCCCAGCAGAACAAGTTAGCCTTAACTCAAAGATAACTAAATAGAGTAGATAACTAAAACTGAAAATATCCACAAACTTAAATACCACCCCAAGGATTGGTTGTCACGTGTACAAGCCACTAGCAATATAGAAATCAAAGAGTCTAAAGTGTCTTTCTTCTCGAATAGAACAAAGCACTAAAGAAATAGGAATAAGAGAATTAGCCAGATGACAACAACTGCCTCTCTAAATCTCCAGAGAAGCCTCGGATGATCAAGGAAACCACTACTCACTGTCTGGGCTCAGAACCTACACAAGTGTAAAAAGCAATGGGGTGAGTACCAAAAGCAACACAGTAAACAAAGTAAACTAACTAAACAGAGTAAGTCCACTAGAGTACACAAAATCCTTCCATTCCAACCTACCTTCACAACTACCTCTTGCATAGAAAATCAGTCAGCCCAGCAAGATACAATACACAGTAGAAGTAAGTTTTCAGTATATCACAATTCCAAGTCACAAGTCACAACTCACAAGTGATAAATCAACCACAGAAAGAACATCATGCCACACAAGAATATGCAAGGATGATGAGATGCAATGCTTATATAATGATGTCAAGCATAATGATGCATGTTTGTCCTAGTGATACACACCCGCTGTCTCTCAATCTGGGAATCATGGGGGATTTTTAGTCCATGCATCTGTCGTGACGTGCGACACGAGCCTCGAATCATAGTATCCGACGTGGCGTGCGACACGGCCCTCGAAATATAGTATCCGCTCCGGCGTGCGACACATCCCTCGAAATAGTATATCTTCTTTAATCCTTATCCTTTTTAAGTTCACATAACACTTGTCACAAGAATCAATGCAAATGGGCATATTCCCACAATAATGAAGAGATGACAACTTTTAATACAACTTACAAGACCATAGTCTTGATACAACATCAACAATATATCTCAAAATAAAATTTTCATCACGTAGCCACATTTTCAATTCAAGTGTTACAACACCACACCAACTCACACTTACACATATTAATCACCCATTTTCATGATATTACAAATATTTCATGCATTACACATAGAAAAAAAGGAAGATTTGGACATTCTATGAGAATTACAAAGTTTTGAAAGTCCACTTACCTTATTTAAATCACGATCAATCAAACACTTGAGTCTTTCCCTTTCGAATATAATTCGTAGCGCCACAATATAGTCAAATAATAATCACAATAAGATTTCAAAACTAACAATACCTATATTGTTATGCAGCTAGCGTAGACCTAAAACTAATCAATTCTTTAGTCAATTCCCAAAATTTTAAGCTTAAGATGAAAATTTCAATTTTCGCAATATTAATACAAAATATATACGTACATATATGCACACGTTCAGGGACGCACATTATAGTGTTTAGTTCCACTAACGAAGAACCATAATCACGGGTAGAACTTGACATTGGAGGGTATATATAAAGAATAGTTTACTAGTGTATCCTTAAGAGAACCAGAAATCAATTAATAATATAATAGAGCATATAGCATTTATTACTATCCTATGACAACAAATATATGTATACATAAGTTCACCTACTAATTTAAGAATTAAAAAGGGGTCTTTGTGCCCCCTAACAGGCACGAAACCCACGACTTTTGTCACATTCCAATTTCTCCATCCATTCAACACTTACAAAGTAATTAAGGGCTAATATACATATCTATTCTTATATAACATCAAGGATTTTGGGCTAACAATTACCTGATGGTCGTTCTCGCCGTGTACAGGTATGATTTGCTCTTCTCTGTTCTTTTAGGACTATTAAATCCCACTAACCTAATTAAATTCATGGGTTAAGTGATATAGGCTCTTAAATAAAGTAACATTTAACCCTCCACTTATATTAATTATTCAAACTTATCCATAAATTAAATAGTCATAGTTATTGAATAGTCCAAAATACCCATTTAAAATATTTCAAGATAATTCTTGTAGGAAATCAAGAGGCTGATTCTCAAAATGACCTAACAGGTCATTACAAGGATTTATTTCTTTATTTAACAAAACATAGAAAAAAAAAGGTAAAAAATACTCATAAACTATGTAATATGAACAAAATTGAGCTGTGTTTATAGTTTGGACTCAAAATGCATTTGTTGTTAATATTTTGATCTAAAACTGCTTTTATTAGTATTTAATGGGTCGAAAAAGTTTTTTTTTCAAATAAATTTATTATTTATTTTCTTGTTAAAAATATTATTTTCCAATAATATTTTTCTTATTAAGAAAAAAGAAAATATTTTTCAAAAAAGTATAATTCCCTAGAAGACATTATTATACTTTCCCTACTCTCTAGGGAATTATTATACTTCTGTCCCTCTCCAAAATTTATTTCTAGTTTGGGGTACTATCCCTATCTTTACATATGTCTATTCATTGACCCACCA
>JAPFFP010000113.1:20037672-20047718 GCA_026153255.1 Solanum medicagineum
TCTGTCCCTCTCCAAAATTTATTTCTAGTTTGGGGTACTATCCCTATCTTTACATATGTCTATTCATTGACCCACCATGATAACTCTCTCCGTCCAATTTTATATGCCACTTCTTAATTTGGCATAGTGTTTAAGATAAATTTTTTTTTTTAAAATTTGTGGTCTAAAATCATTCTCATATATTTGTGTAGCTGAGAATCATTTCATTAAGGGTAAAAGAGGAATTTTAAGATTAAATTATTTCCAATTAAAATAAGATGACATTCTTTTGAGACACACCAAAAAAGAAAAGATATCTCATAAAATGGGACAGATAGTATTAGATTACAGTTTCAAGAAAATGACGAAAATAGCGTCTTGAGGTTTGGGAGCAAATCTAAAATAATTCTTTAAATATATTTTTAGATAATTTGATCTTTAAAATTTGTTAAGAGAAAACACACTTGGTGTTCATAAAATATATAACAAACTCAACTCAATAGTGTCTCTAAAAATAAAACAGATTAGTCTAAAGAGGTGCAATTTTTTCTATTTTTCATTATTTTCTAAAGTCATATTTGGTGCATCTTTTTGAGGGGCTATATTTTGTTCTTACTTTGGTGTTTTATGCATTTCTACTTTGGGATTTCTTAGATTTGACTATACATTTGCTGGTATTTTTAATTAATATTTTTCTTTAGAATAATTTAAATATATTTGATGGAGACTTGAAAGATACATAAAATCTAGAAGTACAATCATGAATTTAAAAATTAAATTAAATTAAATCTTTAAATTTACAGAAAAGATGTGCAAAACTACCTAAACAATTATTGAAAAAACAATACAAAATAGAAATAATTGTACTGGACTAGGACTTGGGCAACCCTACTAGACAAAAAAACGTTTTGTCAAATAATAAATGTATATTATCCAAGAGTTTTGAAGTCCCTTTCAGGTATCAAATTAAAATCTACTCCCCGTCCCATTTTCTGGAACATTTTTTATTTAGCACGATATTTAAAAAAAAAATTTAAAACTTGTGGTCTAAAATTTGTGTGGTTGAGAATCATATCATTAAGGATAAAAAAGAAATTTTAAAGGTAAATTGTTTCCTCGTTCTTTTTGGGGTGGATCCAAAAGAAAAAGGTATCACTTAAAATGAGACAGATAGAGAACAATATTTTATCTGAATAATTGACTTTTATTTGGAATTTTCGAAGAGTTTAATTAGAGGAATTAATAAGGTTTTCATTTGGGTACACGCAATATTGTCATTTATTGATGAAATTGAGACCTTTGACAGATAATGTCGTACTATTATGTTTGTTTCACAAAAGTATTGACTTTAAATTTGGATGAAACATCAATTCTTCCAAAAATGTTTAAAATATTAGTTTTATTTATAGAAACTATGATTAGATGATGGTGATTGTTCACAGAGGATTTGCATTAAACATGCATAGATTAGTGTCATTATTTTAAGAAAATTACCTGAGCTAGCATATTCTACTATTTTTTATCGATATTTCAGTTGATCGTTGAAAAATGAACGTTACTCCAGATCGTCATGAAAGTACAGTTTTTGAATTCAGTTGTTGAAATCATATACAATTGATGTCTTTAAATCCATACACATATGTTTCTATTTTGATTATCATGTATATTATAATCGACTATGTAGATTAATATTTATACGTTATGTAATTGATAATGAGTTAATGCTTCCGTGTATTTGTAATAATTATTTCAAAATTATCTAATTACATTTTTTTACCCTAAAATGAACCCTGATACTTCTATAATTCTCTGCTGATCCTTGCTTATGTTTGTTGGATCGTAGTGTACCTGTCGGCTCTACTTGGGCCTGGCCCATTTCAGTATTATTCCATTTTTTCACTTTTTTAAGAAAATAAAAAAATTTCTCATTTTCAAAAAAATTATAAAAATTCCTATACTCTCCTATTTTCTAATACATCACTAAACATGATGTATCGGAACGTCAAATACATCACGTTATGTATTCGGATTTCACCAAATTTAAGAGATTATTGTAATTTAAAAAAGATTAGAAATAGAATGTAATTAGCTCTTACCAGTATGAAATTTGTGCGATCTCTGTTTCTTTTTTTAAGTGAAAAATTCAAAAACAAATTTATGGAGGTTGACTTGGAGGTTTTCACCTTTTCTTTTCAACCACCCTTGTTGCCCTTGTAATAATAATTAAAGGTTGTCTGGTTAGGAATATTGAGTATGACATAGGTACAAATTTCGTTAAGCATATTTTATTTTTCGAACTTCTTTAGTATTCTAATCTATAGAAAGCAGACAAATTTTTTGGTTTTATGAAAAAAAGAATCATAATGCATTAATATCCAATCATAAGGTATTAAGGATTAAACAAACTGAAAAAACGACCATGATTAAAACTTAGATTCATTATCATTGCTTTTATTATTGGATTAACGAACCTTATTTAACGGAGAGAAGTTTCGTATAGCCACTCAAAAATACTTTAGTTATATTCCATAATTATAATTTGAGTTAATACATTTTGTAGCATGCAACATTTGTATATGTTTGTATAATTCGCTATACAATTCGCGATTTTTTAATAGCATTTATATATTTCGCTATGTAATTTGCGAACAACATTTATATATTTCGCTAAATAATTTGATTTTTGCACAACGTTTGTATAAAATTGCACAAATTATACAAAACATAACGATAATTACAGTTAAATATTTACCGTAATCCGCAATTAAGTCAAACTATAGCAATGTTAGCTAATTAGATACTATATATTTACTTATCCGCGTAATTTTTGCTTTTAACATATCTTGTCCTACTATATACCCATCAAAACCTAATTAAGGAAATTATAACCCAATATGGCGCACTTATAAAACAACAACAACATACCCCAGTGCCTCAAAAGGATCCCGCTCATTGCGGGGTGAGGGGGGGGTCGGATGTACGCAGCCTAACCCCTATGTTTAAAAACATTAAGCGGCTGTTTCCAGATGACCCATGAGGAGCGTCGAAAGTTGCATTGACTAACTGTTACTTCACAAATGAAAAAAGCGCAGATAGTTTAAAGAGCCATTTTGCTTTATTCCATCATACTCCAAGGCCAAAAAATAGTCAATCTTTGGCTCCATCCGAGATTTACAAAGAAAATTAAAAAAGAAAAAATTAAGACAAATATGATTAAATACTTTACAATAAAATACCAATATTTGAAACCAAAGGAAGATGATTGCTGAAAAAAAAAAAAAAACTAGGAATGGATATATTCTACATTAGGATTAATTATAATCAAATCCAGCATCTATTATATATTTGATTAGTGTTCATTATCCTAATGACTAACCATCATTTTGGCACTTTAAAGAGTGGCTATATGTGTGATTATTGTCACTTTAACACATTTTAATAATCACAATTACTATAAGCCACAAAACCACTTAGCTTTTCTTAAACATCATAAAATTAGTGAATTGTTGTCTAAATTTGTGTGAAAAGTCCATATCAGGCTTTAAGGAATAAATTATCTCTTTAATATTATTTGGATAATTCTCAACTGATTTGAAGCTAGTTTTTGCAATTGAGTTAGACTCAAATTTTATTCCTCTATCATGGTTTCGTAGTAGGATGTATTTCAATTGTCTATGCACTAGATATTCAATCAGGAGAATGACGGGAGAGGGGGAATACCACATCGACCTTTTAAGGGATGAATTGTCTCTTTAATATGATTTGAGGAATTGCATTATCATCAAAGTGAACTTTTAAATAATTAATCGACTAAACTACTAAGATTCTCGATTTTATATGAGAAAACTATCTTTTCCTACGCCCATAATGGTGTATTTAATTCATAAGAGTTAGGATTAAGGAGGAAAAACTAATTAACACTCCTTTATGAATATATGGACCCAATCCAACAATTAGTTTCAACATTAATTTATGATGTGAAGATTGTCCAAAATTAACTTAAAAGAAAATAATTTACGTCCCTACTCCCTATACTTTTTTATTAGAATATATGCGATTGAATATGATGACATGAAAGGTTGAAGATTTTTTAAATTCAATACCAAGATTTAATTATAAGATAAAAGTTTTTTTTATTTATATAAAGAATCTCCTCTTTTTTCTTTTCAATTCTTGTTTCCAGTAAATGGATAAGGAAATGAGTTTGACAATAATGATGGATAACACACGTCCAGAATTCGAAGGACAATTATTTTCATTATTTCCAATCATTGATTATATTGCCACTATATATTATTAATTCTTGTGGGGCAAAATATTGAATGAAATGCAGATTAAACATTCCTTAAATTATAATTCTTGAAAAAAAATTAAAAATTAATTCTCAATGTAATCAAACCATTCCTCGAGTAATTACACTGCACTAATTAACTAGTAAAAAACAAATTCTTTTTTTACTTAATAGAAATAAAATTTCAAATCTTATTTAAAGTTGATCTCTTGTTATTTTTGAGAGTTGAATTCAGAATTTCAATTATGTGTGATTATATATACATATATATACACATTGTATAAATTGAAGTCAATGTACTATGTATATAATACAACATACTAACATACCCTTTTTTTTTTGTACTCGCTGTCTAATGCCCACATTATCGTCCGACTATAGTCGAATTCATTTCGTGTAGGGCCCCAACACTCTCTATCGAAAAATTTTTTATTTCAAAGATTTGAACCCGAAACTTCTATTTAAGAAAGAAGCAGTCTCAGCTAGTGCTAACTTTTTGTATATGATACAATTTGAGTGTATTTATGATAGAAAATGTAAATAAAACATGTCATAACTCCTAAGGAAGAGTTAGATATGCACATAAAGAAAGGAAGATTTTGCCATTGTGTGCAGAGTCCTTTATCTTGTTGGTATGGGTAAATTAGGACCCATTCATTTAATTCACCAGACAAGTCACACTTCATATAGCTATTTAAGTTTTGTGGTTCAGCTTTGTGTGGGGTTTTATTGACAGCTTTTATATCATTCAAACTCTTTATATTAACTAGTACTTCTATTTACATATATACAGTAACATATATTTAAAATACTTTAACACTATTAAATTCAATTAATGAAGAATGATAGAAAAAGTAAATAAGTTAAAGAATAAGAAAATAATAATACTCCCTCTAGTCCATGTGAAGTGATGAATTGTTAGAACATAGTTCAAAATAATAGTGGAAAGTTACCTCTAAAATTTATCCTCAAATGTTTTTCTTAATTCGTATGTCATAGCCTGAGATTCACTTAATATATAGATTAGATGGAGTAAAATCTTTTACAAGAATCTGATCATTATAGATTAATTTTAGTTAGGAAACTTGAAATAACGCCATGCATCTTACCAGGTGTTTGGTGTGTCTAAATACTTCTAGATATGTCAAAATTAGGTGTACGAGATACATAACAAATCTAGATCGCTTCCCTCCAATCTCTCCCATCTTCCTTGCCACTCTCCTATATATCTGGTATCCCAGGTACATGCGGATTAAATCAAATACATACATATACATGTATCTAGTATGTATTACTTCATTTCAAATAGGTCAGAGATATTTTTGACCCTTTACCTTTCGTATTTTATGCATAAATACATCCAGATAGTATAATATTGAGGTGATGTTTTTCCCAAAGGAAGCTACTAATATTTTTGGAAAGCTATTCATCTCCTGAGTCACCTAAATTTTCTCTTTCACTAAAACACAGTCTTTTTCTATCTTTCCTTCATACAGACTTGAACTTCGTGTCTTTCCATTATTCTTAACTTTTCCTTTTCAGTTTCTTCAATTTTGCAAGTTGAGAGTTTCCTCTTTTAAGGAAAAAAGATTGAATAAATCAACAATCAATTCCAATATATCATACACCAATTGCCGGTTGACGTTATATTTTATCTAATTGTTCAATTTTATACAAATTTAAATATCACTTATATATAAACCAAAAGCTGAAAAACATAGATCTCGGATAAAGTAAAATCACATTATATGCATATTCTCAAACATTTATTACATTGATAATTAAATTAATTGCACAAAATAGATTCCTTTTTCAATTCTATTTATCAATCTATATTCCTTGAACTCTTCAAAAGAGTTAATGAATACATATCAAATTTTATTAAAATAATACAATTTTTAAAAAATTCAATACAAATACAATATTAAAAATGAAGAGTTCGTGCATATACGCAGGGAAACATTTGAGCTTTAGATTTTTGCACTAGCTTCTATTTTAAAATGTAGTGGAATTAGAGCAGGCAAAATAGTCAGGAACTTCAATCACACTAATAAATGAAAACTAGCACCACTAGCTAAAAGCTATAGCCTATTGGTAATTATTTCAAAGTAATAGAAGTATGTGGGACCAATCCAATCAAATGGACTTTGGGAAGTGAAGCTAATACCTATAAGCTATGTGTCTCCATCTTAGTATCAATTTCAGTTCTCATCTATGGATTAAAAGATGTGACACTATTTGCGGTTCGATATTTCCGTTGAAATTTGATTATATTTAAATTCGTGTTAGGAGAAATCACTCTCTATCACCCATCTTTTGCTAGTAACATGTGACACTATATGTATATTGTTTCATTTTTATTAAAATTTCACTTCTCATTTTTGAGGCTTGATATTTTTTAGACGACGGTGTTTTGGAGACAGCTTCTCTATCTCTATAAGATAATGATAAAATATGTATATATTTTACCCTACTCTTTAGATTCCACTTGTAAAATTTCACCGAATATATTATTATTATTGTTCATTTTATTAAAATTTTATGCTAAATTAAAATAATTTATATGAATTAAGATGGAGGGGCTATATCTATTCCATCTCAATCAAAACCCCAAGTTGCAGATTTTGTGGCTATAATGACAAAAATAAAGCTGGTTATCTCTTCTTATTTGGATAGTTTTGATGT
The DNA here is from genome assembly GCA_026153255.1 of Solanum medicagineum. Taxonomy (NCBI): domain Eukaryota; kingdom Viridiplantae; phylum Streptophyta; class Magnoliopsida; order Solanales; family Solanaceae; genus Solanum; species Solanum medicagineum. The sequence continues at coordinate 20,044,628 of JAPFFP010000113.1, forward strand.
ATAATCCGATTGAAACATGCTTTTGAAACCGTATACAATAAAGAGCAACATTATTTAGGATTAGAATATAAAAATATAGAATAAATACCTTTTATGTAAGAATCAATTAAATGTACAATGAGTTGATAAGAGAAATATAAAAAGCTTTCATTTTCGGCCCTAAAAATTTTGTAGTATTAGTTCATTAATTTATTTTTACTTTAAAATGTTAAAATTTACAAGAAAAAAAAAAGAATGCAAAAATCTTTATTAAAAATCAAAAGATGATTCTTCCTCTGCTTATGTTTTTGTAATAACAAAATATTTTAGATCTTGAGTTAAATTACTCAAATGTTCATACTATTAGATAAAGTTTCTTATGCAACAAAATCTAAGGTAATGTATTATATACACATGGCTAATTTATTAACTTAAAATAACCTCAATAATATTATCACAATTAATTTTTATAAAATATTTACCTTATAAAAATATTACAATACACATGAGTTGGTATGGATAAAAAAATTCGAATCTCTTATTAGAAGTTAGCTTTAGTTTACTGATTTTATTGAGTCACACTTGATCTAGTGTTTTGGAGGCTGAAAATGAAATCCCATTCTTAACAAGTTTTTTACTAAACTGATAAAAGACTCATTCGGAATCGGATATCATTTTCAACCTTCTAATCACTAGTACAAACATAATTTTGTTTGAAAAATTCATGAGCTTGAATATAATTTTGTGTCTCATATTAATATTTAGTTTATATGTATGGGACAATTATATATGTCCATATTTATACGTGGATCTAATAGTATAACCAATGAGTTCATATAAAATATATATATAAAGTTGAAGGAAGTTTATTCTTTTATCTGGCCTTTTCTTCTTTTATATTAATATTTGAAATAAAATTATCTTTTTATGAAATATGGAGTGGTGATTGCAAGAGATTATTTTCACTGTGCTATATTATTAAATAGATCGTTAGTTTACAATATTACAAAGTTTACACCTTTAATGTATCCACTCTATATTTTTGGGGAGAGACATTTAGTATGTAAATTTAATATTTTAATATTTAAAGTTTCTTTATTTTTCAAATTTAATATTTATTAAAATATAATAAGTTTCACACAATATATATGTGAAAAATTATTAAAAATTTTAAAAATTGGACTCCATAAATATTAACTGTGCCTGCTCATGGGCTTTTAGCTGCTTATTCTTATTTGATTGTCATAAATTTTTATCTATTTACTTCATTTTATTTCTCTTCACATAATAAGATGCATACAACAATATAACTATGTTTTAATATTTGTTTATGATCTTATTTGTTGTTACACTAATAAACAAATGTGAAGATGTACGATAACAATCATAATTATAACGAACAAAAGTTATAATTTTTCTTTTAATTATAACAAAAATTAGTATTGTCAGGTATAACTATTATACATATAAGTATTTACTTCCTGTTAAATTATTATGAATATTATCTTATTATATAAGTGACAATTAAGAATCAAGCAAACAACGTGTTTGCTTTCATGAATTTTTGAATAAGCAAAATATTTTCTCCTTCTTCCCTACTTAATTATACTTTTGTCCTTGTCTTTACTTTTACAAACGAAACAAGGTGAATATCTTAAAATTAAATTTATATATTCAATTAACCAAAGTGTAATATATTCCAACATATTCCATCAAAATTTGATATGTACCTATATATTTTGTCCTACATCTGAAATACAATAAATCAATTCAAACATTATAATCCCCTCCTTTGCATATTATTTATTGGCATAACCGGCCCATAATAAATTTTTATCTTTCTATTTCAGATACTTTTCAAAAAATATAGTAGTTGAGAATATAGCAAGTTTCATAAACATAGAAATACTTTTTTCAATTATTGAAGGATCACATAGCAAAAACAATTGTAGTGGATAAAGGCGTAGCTATTCTGGTCCAAATAAAATTATATTTTTTCATTGAAAAATTATATTTTCTTACGATAGACAAGGTCCGCGGACTGATTAATTAGACAAAAGAAAAGGCACATTTTCATTCGTGATGGAATGGATAATCCAAAAAGGTCCCATATAGGGGGTCCAAATTTATTTAAGGGGTTTAAATGCTAATAATTGACTTATATTTTGAATTTTGGAAGTGTTTATGGAAATATGTTTGTCATCAAACTATGGGTACGCTACTAGAAGAAAATCACGTTTTACTTGGGTGATTTTTCGAGGGACATATATCTATCGAGTTGATATGAATATGTAAACAATTCGAGCATTGATAAATATTATCTTAAGAATCATTTTTATCGATAAACCCCTATAATAAGCTATCATTATTTTATCATATACAAAATTTAAGAAACATTAAAATATCGATATTCAATAATAGAGCACTTTAGTTTAGCGATGTTCTCCAATAATTTCAACTTTAATAGCTCATGAAGGTCAAATATATGTGCTATGTTAAAATAATTTGAAAATACATGTAACTTATGGTTGGTTTCTATATTCACATTAGTAAATTAAGAAATATTTCTAAAAATGCGGAAAGAAAAAGAACTGTAATATTCTTTACGAAATTTTATGCATGAAAAGAATGTTTATTTCAGTGAAAGTATACACATGTTTGTAGTTTCAAACTCCACCTTTATATCTTCATATCATAAATCATACTTAGTAGTAGAATCTTATAAGTTGCAGCCTCATTTTTTGACTAATGTACATTCTTTTCATTATTTTACATTATTGTAAGATAATACGATTATTTATTATTATTTTCCTAATTTCTTTTAAATAATAAAAGTATTTAATCTGATCTAAACTTTTCAAAATAATTGTTCGAGTGGTACTATTACCATTCACGTTCTTGAATTTTTCATCAACAACAATTATGGATGTTTGGATATATGTAGTACTTTTCTCTATTTTCTTAGTTATCATATTTTTTTTTTGAGGTAAATAATATGAACTTTAACTATTACTTTAAGATGTATTTTTTTGACCATATTAATATAAAAAAATTATAATTTATAATTCTTTTCATATAATTTTTAAATATTAAAATTTTAATTTTAAAATTT
>JAPFFP010000113.1:20047818-20065492 GCA_026153255.1 Solanum medicagineum
ATAATTGCACCATAAGGGCCTCAAGTTCAAGGATTGCTCAATTCGGTCCCATACTTTCCTATTTTAAATCCGTTTGAGTCCTTCCGACTCTAATTAAAATTTTTTTTTCCACTAGCTCACTTGATAAACTTTACGCGTTAGCAAATTACGGGGTCTAACATCAGCCACGCTACATCTTGCAACGAAAGTTACGAAACAAAATATTGTAGCTAAAGCATTTAGCTACGGAAAGTTTCTTATTTAGCTACAATGCATTTTATAGCTAATAAGTTCATTTTCTTGTAGTGAGATCAGATCGAAAAATTATTTTCCCAAGTTGCCACAAAACAGTAAGGGTATGTGCCCAGGGCGCGACGCGCCTGGGACGCGGACTAACACTTATTTTTTTTTTTAATTTTTTCAATAGAAAACCTTTTTGACGAAATAACACTAAGGCGCACGCAGTCAGAGTCGCGGACTGGGCCATTCCTAGTGAAAGTTTTTCTTCTTTTCGTGAGGGGTATTCCCGACTTTTCCCAAACTATTTATATTATCCCAAACCATATTTCTAAGCTTAAATACATACAAAAGGTTTCAAAAAACCTTCTTTTCTTAGGTTTTACGCTAGAGTTCCTGAGAGAAGAAAAGCAGAGAGTTGAGGGTTTCTAGTTCGGATGCGAATTCGTGAAGGAAAACTTGGTTATTCGTTATTCCAGGTATGTAAAAGCTACCCATAACATGAAATTGTTCTTCCACGTGTCCCAATATATAGATTAGGTTGATAGTTGATAGTTGATGAGACTTGAGTTGTAATTCTTAAATGTTTTCTTAAAATTTATTTCTAAAACTTATATATTATATTAAATTGATGATCAAAATGTGTTAATAAATTGTTTCATGGATTATTATGTGATTATGAGATTTCCATATATAAATTCTCTGTTAAAGACTTAAAATAATGAACTTAGGGTGATGTCTAGAGCCGATTTCTGTGGTCTGAGTCTTGAGATGAGTACTGTGATAACTGAAGTAGATGAGGATAGTATTCTTGAGGTTGATGAGAATGAGATAAAGGTGAGCAAAAGGATTTAAGTCCTGATTTGATCGAATGATAGATGAGAGAACGACCCTGCTTGAGAGGGGGGTTGGCTGTATCACAGACTAACCTTGATAGACTTATGAGCATATTGAGTCCTATGAGGAGTATTAGCACCGAAATGGGTAAGAGTGAGTCTCACTCGCACTTATTAACTATGTGGCCAACATAGGAGAGGATTGGACCGTGAGAGCGGATGTTTCCTTTTGCCCACAGAGGACTTGACAAACTTCTTTAGGATCCGCGACAGACTCGTCCTTTACTCGGCAAGGTACTAGACGGATGTGGCAACGTCATCTCTTCATTGTATCACTACTGGCTCATAGGTGGTGATTGTCAGTTATAGAAACTCTCATATAGGTTTCCTTGTTGATAATACTCTGACGTTGATGTGATTGTATAATGTCTTGATGGATAGCAAGGTGATAGAATTCTTTCCTTTACTCTGAGTGAGGATAAGTGATTGATGAGTTGATGTTATACTAACATATATTGTTTACTTTAGCCTGTTTTACATACAGTACATTCTACATACTAACGTCTCTTTTGCGTTGCATCGTTTTATGATGCAGATCCTGTAGACAGAGTACTTCAACAGCCCAATTGTTGAAGTTCACGGATTTCGACAGAACTTGGTGAGTTCTCCCTTGTTTCCAGGGGACAGGTTATCTTCTTTTCATTTATTCTAGATTTATTTCATTATACTATGGTAGCCATGGCCTATCCAGATTGTATATTTCCCACTTCTTTCGTACTTTACATGATAGTAATTGTGATAGCCCACTGATAGTCTGATATTTCTCTTTATATCTTCCACATATGAGTTGATTGAACGAATACAATGAGACTGGATGGTTCGTTTGAAGGTTAGCAATAGTCTCTGAGTGTCTGTTACGTCTAGGGTACCATCCCGGAGTGTGACAACTACTAAAATTGATACTTAATTTTTTACTTGTATTTAGATAGTTGATTACCCAAATGTTTATCATTTAAATCTGTTTTAAAATATTTTTATAATTTAGAAATTCAAACCATACTTTGTAGAAGATTAGAAATTATAATTTCTAATTGGACGTTCGAAATAACATTGATTTTAAATTACGATTTCATATATCATATTAGGGTAGAAGGTTTAATAGATAGTGAAATATTATTTTATATGTGGTGGTCCACGTTTGTCGTTGGACTAGTGGTATTATTGTAGTTTTTTTTTTGTGGGTAGGATGGGGAAGGGGGGAGTGGGTTGAGGGTATGTGTTTATTATTGTTTATAATAATTTACTCTTTTCGTTAACTGTTACTGATCACTATTTCATTTATTGAGGATAAAACTATATGAACTTTGACCAACATTTTAAGATGTATTTTCTCATGATATTAATATGAGAAGGATTGTAACTTATAAAATTATTCGTGTAGTTTTCAATCATTTAATTTTGGATTTCAAAAAATTCAATTTAGATTTGAAATATAGTCTAGTTGACTTCGAGGAGTGAAATAATGACAAATAAAGGTAAAAGGAAAAGGCATAAATTCCCCCTGAAGTTGTCCCGAAAAGTCATTTACACACTTCAACTATTTAAGTGACCTATTGCACACCTATACTACGTAAAAGTGAAGTTATTTCACCCTTCCTACCCCAAACCCAGATATTATATAGAGAGTGAGATGCACTCGCCCCATTAGAATGCCACGTATTAAATGAACTCGTTTCATTTTCACCTATATCCGTTTCAGGATATAGTGCAATTCTCTATCCTTACATCCAACACACCATTGGAAGGAAACTTCAGTTCCATTTCCATGCCCGTCAATTTGCTATGATCAGCAGAACAAATGTCAGCATTCATACCCATGTATTATCCCATTTCGTAAAGGTAACATTTTTATCTCCATCTTATATTTTTCTGATCCACCATTCAAACTTTTCTTAGCCGCACCCTTCTCCTCTCTCTTAACTCTTCCTTTGACCCGCCGCAAGGGAAACACCCTGACCCCATTATCTTCCCCCAAAATCAAGAACCCAAAAGAAACACAAATGGAAAACATCGGCAGAGAACAATCAATCACAACACACTTTATCAATTTAGCTCCTCACCACCAAGTGCTTCACAACAAAAACCCAAATCTTATCATTCGAAAAAGAGTACAAAGTAAATACATTGACATCCGCAACCAATTTCATCGAGACCCCATGAGAAACCCCAAAAACCACCTCAAATTTACTTTCATCAAACTTCAAATCACTGTTATTGGATACAACTATCGCCGGAGTAAAAGACTTCCTCGCAGACTTCAGGATATAGAAACGGAGGAGAACCGTAGAGCCTCCGAAAATAGGCGATGATATGAGAAAGAGGGTAACTAGATTAGGGTTTCGGAGAAGGAGAAAAACGTCGGCGAATATGGGCGAAAGGATGGTGGGTGTGGAGGAGGAAAGGAAGAGATAGATAAAGGAGAGAAAGAAAGGTACAGAGAGAGAAGAATCGAATGGAGGAGAGCAAAAGAAAGAGAAGAGGGGTGAAAAAGGAAAGAAGAAAAGTGTGGTGGTGGAGAAGGAAATGATGGAGAAAAGAAAAGGGGTTTTGGAAGAAAAAACTGATGAGCTTCAATTACCATTATTAATTTGAATTTATGAAGAAGCTCCATCAAGAAGAAGAAGAATCAAGAAGAATGGGTTTCGGTTTGGGTCAAATTGGATTCTGGACCGGGTGTTTTTGGCAATGTTGATGTAGATGTTTGAAAAGGAAGAAGGAGATGAAGTATTTTTTAGAGCTATTTATTTGGGAAAAGGTTCCTTTTAATTAAAAAAAGGATAATTTAATTAAAAAATAAAAAAAAACGTTTATTAGATGCACGACACGCTAACAGAGGTTGACAGAAACGCGCTTGGGGTTTTGGCATAGGAACGGTTAAAAAAAATCACTTTTGTGTAGTATAGGTATGTAATAGGTCACTTAAATAGTTGAAGTGTGTAAATGACTTTTCCAGACCACTTCAGGGGAGAATTTATGCGTTTTCCCAAAAAGTAAACAAAGACTCTATCTTTGTATGTTGTTTAGTGTGTTTTGATTATCGCATTATTTTTCTATTGTTTTGCTTCTTTCTAGTAGACTTTGCACTAATTATGTGTTACTTGCTATATTTTTCTTCACCGTCTCCTTCTTTGTACTTGAATTTATTGTCAAGGATCTTTTAGAAATAGATTCTCTATCTCCACTAGATAGTACTCCCTCTATCTCAAATTAAATGAATTTTTGAGGTTTTTTTCAAGGTTTAAAATAGTTGAATTGTTCAAAGTTCAAGATGAATGTTTGAACTTTTTTTCATATTTGCTATTTTCTAGGACACAAATTACACTACATATTTATGACTCCACAAAGGGTAATAGTGAAAAATATGGTTAAAATTTTATTATTTAAATATTTTTCTTAATATGTGTGCATTAATTCACACATTCAATTAAAATGGAATGAAAGAAGCAATAACTAATAGAGTTATATATATTTTACCTTTTTCGAGCTCCACTTGTAAATTTCTGTTGAATGTATTATTATTTGTTGATTTCCCATCCAAAGTACAAAATACCTGGAAAAAGTGGTGGGGTGTATGATTAGGAGGAATTGCAGATGAAATACAAAAAAAAGTGAGGAAATAATGTAGGGGTGTAAGGTAAGCAAAACAATTCCGACACAAGCGTGTGACTTTCCTGTCTTTCACTACTCCTATGTTTCACCATTAGTGACCCTTTTATTTATTTGTTTGTTCTTATTTTTATTTTTTACTTTTTTTAAAAAAATTATTCATGGAAAGAAATTGAGAAAGAAGATTATGAGATGGACGATCAAATTTTTAGCTAATAAAATAAAAGTTTATATAGTCAACTATCTGAATTAAATTAAAATTTTTATATTTAAAATTAATATTTATTTATTACTGACATTTTAAGCTTGAACGAAAGGTAAGATTCAATTTTAAGTTTGTGATTTTAATTTTTCTTTACGAATTAATTTATGTTTTCCAAAAGAAAGTTCGTAATTTTCAAAGAACCAAATTCTTTTTTTTAAAAAATTTTTAGTCAAAAATATTGAGTTCGAGCTTTTATAATCGAGAACTTTGGGATTATTATTTGACCAGTATTATATTATTATAACTTTGAGTACGCAATTCAATTTTAAGTGTGCAAACTAATTCATTCATAATTGTAACAATTAATAATGAGATTGATAAATAAAATTTATCTAAAAATTTATTAATCATATCATTTGGCTGAGTAAAAATTGAGTTTGCGACAGTGAGAGGGGATACCCTTTACTTAATCCTTTAACGGGTCATTTGGTGTGAAAGATTGGTGCATATAATTCTGAGATAAAAATATAGTGGGTCTTAAAATGATATTTGGTTGAGAAAATCAGGATAACTTATCTCGAGATAAAGAACATTAATGACAAAAGTACCCTTTTAAACCTTTTTTATCTCTCATTTTGAATATTTAAGTGTATTTATATTATTTTTAATACCATATATAATAACATTCACAATCTTCACTCCTTATTTTTATGATATTTCTTCATATTTTTCTATTAAAAAATTAGACTATATGATATAATTTTTATTGACTAATTCTAATTTTTTTAATATTTTGATTTATCATAAATCTTTTTTACTTTAACAAAAAATAGAAGTTCCATTTTTAAATTAAATAAGAAAAAGGTTTTATTTCAAATGCATATCACGCACACATAAGCATATATAAGTTATATAAGATGAAAGGTTTATTTTGAAAATGAGCATTGAATAACTAAAGCAAGAAAAGAAAATACCTAAATCTAATAAAGTGGAGGGTATTTTTGTAACCACACTGCATATTCCTAAAATTTATGCAATAAACCAAACACCCAATAAGAAATAATTTCAACATAACTTATCCCATCATTACTAATTTCAACATAATTTATCTTATCATAACTTATCCCCTCATAATTTGTATTCAAACCAAACTACCCCTAATAGTTACAAGAAGTGTTTCCTAATATAAGGATAAAACTTTTCCTCCCTTTGACCGATACGAAAAAAATTACTTTTAATTTTCTCTTCACTTTGTTCCCCCCATATTTTTTTTATTCTCATTTTTCAATTTACGTCTTACTTAAATCTAATAATTTGTAATTGTTATAATTATAAATAAACCCTATCTAGTAAATTTGAATTATGTTGATTAGTGATATCATATTGTTAAAAAAAAAAAGTCTTTGATTTTGGATTAAATTTTATTGAAATTCCTTAATTAAAGGGGAAAACGACAGTGGCAAATGCAGATGCTACTCTTGATTAAAAAAATGAAGATCCTAATGATTATTTCAATTTTTGCACAAACAAATTTTTGCTTTAGCAAAAAAGTATGCATTTATAATCCAATGATAAGAATTAAACATGGCTAAATAAAATGACCATCATTCAAAGAAAGGCCCATCATTTGCTTTAATTCTTGGATTAAGGAAACTCTTTTAATTATAGCCCTGCCCCCATCAACACTTGAGTAAAAAATATAAACCAAACCATAATGGTGCACATTAAAGAAAAGAAAATTTAATTAAAATCTTTCAATAATTTTTAATTAACTATTAATTGGACTAAAAACATAAAAAGAGGAAAAAAGATGGATCTATCGATTAGTTAAAAGTTATATAGCATTTATATTTTCCTCTACCCCCACCCCACCCACCCACCCAAGGCCAAGAATGTGACAATTCTTCTATTTTTATATTCGATTATTCACCATGTATTTGTTACTTTCTAACGATACAGATAATGTACCTTATGTTTGTTTGTCCCGCGGGTTTAAATCTAACACCTTATTATAATCTTCTACTTTTTTGTTGATATCAATTATTTGAATAAAGAAAATCAGCTAGCTCCATATAATAATTTGATGAAATAATATGATCCCTTCATTCTCAAGTCTATTCAACAGTTTGAGTTGAGCCCACAAAATAAATACTAATTTTTTTTGATAGAAAATATTTTTTCCAAATCAAATTTGTGAAGTGCGAAATTTAGCACGTAAATCGATCAAACAAGGAAATTTGGATATCACATTAAAAAAAAAAAATAGGTTAGTTAAACATTAAATAGCAATTTTATGTTTCATCCTTTGAATGTCATAACAAATCAACGGAAATCTGATGGAACAGTACTAGGAAGTTTAGGGTTTTGACTATTTGGAAGAAAAAAATAATAAGTTAGAAAGATTCATGAATAGGTCATGTAATTAATATATGAACATATATATAGGTCCTCTTTCAACTACAAGTCTTACCTACCAAGAATGTCCTCTATACCACCTTTTGAATCATAATCATAAAGTCCTCAAAAACTAAAATTGAATTTTATATTAATTAATACCTTTTTTTCTTCACGTCATGAACTTATTTAATATGATATCTGTTGCTTTTCATCATGTATCGGATAATTTTATCCATCACTAAAGAATTGCTATCATATCAGCTAAAAGTTCAACCTAACACATTAACTTTGGTTGCTTTAGAACCCTGTACTTTTTGTGAAAATCACTTTGAATATGTACGACGTGTTACTTAAAAAGGTTAGAATTCAAATCTCATAAGTTTCAAATTTTAACTCTATCAATACTTGAACAAAATGAGATATATTAGCTCTCTCTCATTAAATAATTATATAGCTACTCTTATTAAGTTCAGTCCTTCTACGAACCTTGTATATATAGAGAGCTTATTACACTAGAATTTCTTTTTATTAAATTATACATTATATAACCATGATACGTTAGTACTACTTGGAAATCTCATCTTGTTTTTTTTTTTTTCTTTTCCAATTTTAAGAAAATGAGAGTGATGTTAGAGCTAAGAGAAGTAATTGCATATTGACAAGTTTGACATATGAATGATAGAGACCACACATGTCCCAAAGGCCAAACATTTGCATTACATTCGAACTTCCCAATCATTGACCCCTACCATTCTTTCAATTTTTGGATAAAACAAAAACTATTCATTCAATTTTAATTATTCAAAAATTCTAAAAACTTTCCTTACATTTAATGTAGTAATTGATAGTAGTTAAGCATTGGCTCTTTCAGGACAGCTATTCATATCAAAATATGCATTAATTCGAAATTTATTAGCTTCAAATTCTGATTTTAATTTTGATTAGTCATGCATAATTCAAAGCGAAGATGGTAACTACATATGCATTTATTGTCCTAGTCATTTCATGTACGATCATCAAAGATGAAATAATCTTGCTAACGCTTTTTCTATCCATTTTACTTGTGTAGAAAAAAACTTAATTTTAAAATAGAACGATTAAACATAATTCAATCGTGCTACGTATCTACTACTTTCTATGTTTGCTCATGGCAAAAATAGAAATTGGTGAACCCTACTGTACCGTACAATCGACTATTTATGAAATAATGTTATGTGACCAAAAAAAAATTTTTTTTTTAAAACATTTTCTAAGTTGTTAAACAAAGAGTTACTATACACACAAGAATTAGGGCCCATTCATTTAATTTTCCAGATGGGTCACAGTTCATTAGGTTTGTGGTTCAGCTCCGTGTGGGGTTTTTAATATATAGACAGCTTCTATCTTTCCTTTTTTAAAAAAACAATTAGCAAGAAAATTCTAGGAAAAACCCCTATATATTTTAAATCAATAATTTTGATATGAACCACCATGACGGTTTGGATGTTGCGCTCAAATTATTGTACGTATGGTATAATTATAACTTAATAATAGGTCTAGATGAAGTAGTACGAGAAAGGTGAAGTGTCACAAAATGAAATAGGGATACGTAGATAATAAATTTTTTTTTTTTAATTTCTCCGTTGACGTCCAGTAGCTTTACTATTCTAATTCATATAAGTCTATTTGGTGAAAAATATTCTCTATCAAAAATATTTTTCATACCCATAGCTCCAACGCAGAAGAAACAACTTCTTTGATAATTGCGCAGATAATAACTACTATAGTTAAATTCACTTATAATAAATATATGGTGTAAGGTTTAATTTTAATCAATATTAATTTTTTTCACTTGAAACAACATAATGAATGTATTATTTTACCACTTAATCCCTTGAATAAATGCCACGTGAGCATAAAAATGTGCAAACCATGCAGACATAATAAAAAGAGATAAATATAAAAGGGAGAGAAGAATTTTTGCAAGCCAATTAAATTCCTAAAAATTGATTAAACACTAGGCCCCAGCAGCATATTGAAATCATCGGTTTTAATTGTGGTGAAGTAATTTTCAATGCACCACAATAAAAATAAAAACAAAAATAAACATATCTCATATGATTTCAGAGGTAAAATTTACAAAGGATAGGATATATGTATATTTTTTTTTTGTTAAAAAAATTAAAGAGTTTATTTTTTATGACAAGAAATATTTTAAAGGAGAAATAGTAATATATAATAAAATATTTATAATAATTAGTAACTAAAATATACAAAAAAATTACGGGAATCAAGGGCGGATCCACATGGATCGTCCTGGATGCTCGAGAACCCATTTACCTTGAAAAAAAATTTGTGCATCTATATAGATATAAAATTGTATAAATATAAAAATAAACACCAAATGAACAAGAAATCTCATGGGTGTTTTGGTTCCTCCTACCCTTCTAAGGCTCAAATCATCTAGCAGTACTAATTTTTTACCTTAAAATACACCTGTCAGATGAGCACTCACGATCTTTAAAGACGAGAATAAAATTGTCACTACTTTTATTAAAGGACAAGTGAGATAATACTCAACTATTCAGTGACCTTCTAACGTGATCATCGATATCTTGCGAATTTTTCTAATAATTATTTTTTTATCCCATCCGACGTCCAGCACCCATATTGTTTCACAATAATATCCTAAGATTTTTTTTAATAATTTTTTTTTGTTTCCCACCTGACGTCCAGTATCCGCATTAGACCCTGTATATTCTAGATTATTACTGCTTAGGGCTTATTTGGGGGACACACCATTTACCAAAGAATTTTTCATATTCAAGATTCGAATCTGAAACCACTAATTAGGAAAGAAGCGACAAGATTCACTACGTGACTCTTTTTTCAAACTTGTTAAAACGCTAAAAAAACATTCTTTTTTTTTAATCCAATTTTGCCGAAGGACCAAGAAGTCGTCGACTTTTTTATTTCTTTATTTAAGAAATAAATATATTATTATTTTAGCTTTGTCATATGATGTAATGATAAAAATAACTTTAATTTAAAAGAATAATAAAAGATATCGTAATCGTCTTCTTGACATTTTACCTGCTTTAATATAATCATGCTTAAACTAATATTATTAATTAAGATTAGTGGATAAAAATCCGGTAATTTTTATATAGTTTTATGTGTTTATTTAGCCATAACATTTCCTAATTCACCACACCATTAACCATTACTTCTCCGACTTAATTGCTATTTGAATTTTAAATTATTTATCCCTACCTATTTCTTCTGACCAAGACGCTGTTAAATACTTTAAAGCTAAGGTTTCATCTATTTTCATAATTAAATCACTAATGAAAATCCCATTATACACCATATTCAATTAACTAATAACAGAAGAAATATTGAATTGTATTTTCTTATGCTAAAGGAGGCACGTTATCGTTGATGTATCCACTTTAGTAAGGATATTTTTGAAAAATAATTTTTTTTTTAGTTATTAATATTTTAATTTAATTAATGTATAAATTTTTTGAAGTTATGAGATTCGCTTTAGTTATAACCTTTAGCTTTAAATATAGTTTCTTTAATTATAATTTTTTTATTTTGAATATTGGTAATATTTTGTGCGTATTTTGAAATTACTTTAAGTAAAAAATTAACGATCAACGATGAAGAATATTTTAATAATGGATATCTCAATGAACCTCTTTCTATTAGATTTTTGTGCAAAAAAGAATAATTTATTATCACACAAATATATATGATGATTTAATTTGAAGTAAAAATTTAAAATTATTTAATTAATGTACCATTTAAATTTTTTTAATATTAATAGTATTTATTTTACACTTGATGAGGTGATCTAATATCATCTAATTAATACCATTTAAAAATAAATTTGTAAATAAATATTGACCCATGCACAGTACGAAATTTTTATAAGTAGTTTTAAATAAGAAAAAGATGAAAATATAGCAAGGTTGAATGATTTTTATAAGACAGATGGTGTGTTTGAAATCAAATATGAATTGCAAGTAAATCAAATATTTAGATGAATGTGCAAGTAAATCAAATATGATATAAAAAATAAAATTTATATTTTATTTTAAAAAAAAATTATTAATTAACATCTCAACTACTAATTAACTGTTTTTAATTAGCATTTCAATAGTTATTTCTTAATTGCTAATTAATTATTTCTAACTAATATTTTAAGAACTAATAATTTATTGACGCCTATTTTCAATTTTAGAAAAGAAGAAAAAGAATTTAAAATTTAAAAAATTTATATCTTTGATTTTTACAAATTACAAAAATTTAATTTTCTTTGGATTCTTATTTTGGTACCTTAAACCTGCTACCCACCTTGCCCTACATTAATTTTTAAAAATGATTACTTGAACATGCCCCATCATGTATAACTTTAAATATGCTGCATCCTGCATAACTCTAAACTCATCTGCATAGCTCCATTGCCATTCCTATTAAAGTAGACTCCATGATAGACGAGAAGAGAAAAGTCTCGTGAAGAATTATGCATATAAAGAGGAAGTGCGTAGATTACCAAAATATCCGTAAAAGATGTGATAATTTGATTATGATAAATTTAAAGAACGTTGAGATAGGCCTAAGAAGAAGCAAAAAAGAAAAATGATTAGACATGATACGGTATCTTTGGAGGTCAAAATTAGGATGGAGTAATTCTAATATCCGTAATCACATCTTTTACCAAAATATCCGTAAAAGATGTGATAATTTGATTATGATAAATTTAGAGAACGTTGAGATAGGCCTAAAAAGAAGTAAAAAAGAAAAATGATTAGACATGATACGATATCTTTGGAGGTCAAAATTAGGATGGAGTAATATTAGATTGAGTGCTAATAACACTGTGGAAAAGGTAAAGGCTAGTTTATCACCCTTTTTTTTCTATTTGATATTCAACATTCACACTGCCTAATTAAATTTAAAATTTTCAAACATTTTTTAAAAATCTTTTCATAATCGTTATTTGAATTTTATTTATTATTTTCATCCAATCAGAAAGTTTAAAAAAGTAAGGAAAAAAACTATAAATGAAAAAAGACTAAACATAATGAAAAATGTAAACTAATCTTTTTGGGATATATAATATTAATTTTGTTATCCATAAAGAGAAAGGGGTATATTTGATAAATCTCAGAAGAAAGTTAGTGGAAAATTAAATTTAAATTAATTATTGTTGGATTTAAGAAGTCAAAAAAAAAAAAGTGTAAGAAAGATTAAATATATTCCTACATGAATATTTATTTTAATAAAAAAATTTAAATTAATTTTCACTTATATTAGAGATAAAAGATATATATGAATCATTTGTGAAACTATGTCACTTTTATACTCATAAAAAAATATTAGCTTTAAAGAACATAGTAGAATGGAATGTTAGATCCTTTTTTTCGTGCTTAATTTGAACTAATTTTATCCACTCCGTTGATCTTATTTTAATTATTACAATTTTCTTTTTGAAAAATAAATTTGATTAATTTTCAAAAATAAATTAAATTACAATAATTTGATATTTTAAAATAAAAATTTAGATAATCAATAAATTATATACAAAGTATCGTCAATTGACACTTCTTATGATGTTAAATATATAAGGTAAAAAGCTAAAATTAAAATTTGCTAAAACAGGAAAAAAGATTGTTTTTTTTTTCAAAACAGATCTTAAAAAAAAGAAAAAGAAACCATTCTTATATACCTATTTTCTTCAAAGTTTATTTATAAAATTACATTTAATATAGTATTACTGTAATTTTTATATAATTAGTCTTACATTGAACTTGAGATTATATCTGGATTAGTTATGTTTAGACCAAATACTAAAATGTAAAATATATCACTGACATTTCAGCAGCGCTTTTTGTCTTTCTTCTTCTCTCTCTCTCTCTCACACACACACAGAATCACTGTACAACATTCACTTTCTCGTTCCTTTGATCTATAAAGCATCAAAAATACTCTCCATTTCTAACACTAGTTATCTCTCTCTCATTTTTCTCACTTTCACAATCTTGAAAAAATTTCACCGGAAAAAATGGACCAAGTTCAGCCAATGTACCGGCCACCGCCGCCGGAGACACCCAAAGAACCCATGGAGTTTCTATCTCGTTCTTGGAGTCTCTCTGCTTTTGAAGTCTCTAAAGCTTTAGCTCCTTCTCAAGTTTTACCTAAATCACTTTTAAATGCTGGCCCTTCTTATTTTGGGAGTGGTAGTGGCACTATACCGGAAGATATTGCCGCTGAATTAGATGAATCTGCCATTGTTTCCGGCAACCCTTTTTCTTTTGCTTCTTCTGAAACTTCTCAGCTTATTATGGAACGCATTATGTCTGTTTCTGTAAGTAGCCCCTGTTTTTTTTGCAAAGAACAGAGGAATTTGACTTCATTTTGTTTGTTTATTTCTGTTTTCAAGTGAAACCTTTTTTTTTTTTTGGATTTTACTTCAGATTTTTGGAGTTTTGTGGTGAGGTTTAATTAATTTTTTTTTTGGGAAAACCAAGAGCTTCTTGATAGGAGCTGAGTTTGGGAGACATTAATGGTGACACAACTGTTACTTTATGGTTTCTTGAAAACATCAACAAGTGTATTGAATTTTATTTTTTGCTTTTACAGAGGGACTATTTTTACTCTCTCTGGGTTTTGCTTTGATTATTTTAATAATCTAAAATCCACCAACAATCATTCTCTCCATTTCCTCTGTCTAAAGAAAAAAATTAATAATTTGTCTCTTTCGTTTCTGGGGTTCTGCAAATCAAATCCTTAATGATCCCATTTTTCTTTGATTTTTAGTACAATCTATTATTTTATAGATTGATTTTTATATTTGTGGTGTACAGCAGGATGTTTCACCACGCACATCTGGGCGTCTCTCTCATAGCAGTGGACCTTTAAATGGTGGCTCTCTTACAGACAGTCCCCCTGTTTCTCCTTCTGAAATGGAGGATTCTAAGGTTTGTGTTCTATGTTTTTTTTTCTCTATTAATGGTGTTGATGTTGCTTCTTTTTTCTCCATTATTACTTGTTTCTAATTCAAAGCACGAGTTCTGAAATAACAGAGTGAAGCTTCAGACTTGAGAGAGACAATATTATCAGCTTTCTCTTTAACCAATAACCCCCACGCCCCCACTCCCACTCCTGTACTGAACTGATGCTTTTCTTTGCTCTGTGAACAAAAGAAAAGTCTTGAATCACTTGTTTAGTAATATTTCTCTTTTTTATAATTTGGTTTTTAACTTTCAAAGAATTGATCATTTATGGTGCCGCTTCTCTTCAACTATGGGTTTTTTGGAAGTTTACTTTTTGACTTTTTATGATGGTATTTGTTTAATTGATATATGAAAGAACTCATTTTTTTTTTATGGAAAATACTCCGTACATGATTAGCTGTGGTTAAAGGGCTGTGTATTCACCGTGATCTCCTCTGTGTGGTACATAAAGATATTGGTACCTCTGTAGTTGTTCTAGTGTTAGTACTGAATGTGTTAATTACCAGAATGTCCTTTGCTTTAGATGTCAATATTGGGTAAAAATAAAAAATTTGTACTTAGATTGGAGTGGTGGAGCCAGTATTTTCGTCCACGGTATTCATTTTTTTAAAACATGGGGGTGATCAACAATTTGATATATGTAAAAGCATCTATATTTAACCTATATATTCAAAAAAGTCTTTCGATGAAGGGTGTTCATCTAATCACTCTTGGAGCGAATGTTGCTCCGCCCCTGGGGCGGGGTGCGGTGTGTTGGTTTAATGACACTTATTTGAGAGCCAAGAACAATTGGTCCTCGTTGTTGGTGGGGTTTTCAATCAATTTGAGATATAATGCTGTCACAAGGGTGTATGGTTCATAAATTTTTGCTTTTAAGTACCCTTCCAGAATGTAGGTAAACTTTACTGGCATTATTTTTTGCTGAAATAGTGATGTTACAACATTTTGATTTGTTACTGAAGCTGTTTCAATGGATGCTAACACATAGTTTTGTTATCTTCAGTACTATCGTTTGAACAACGTACCAGTTACTAACCAGTACAGGAGCAGCGCTACTGCTACCAGCTCAGCTATTACTGGTGGCGGCGGTGGAGGTGGGAAGACGGTGGGTAGGTGGTTGAAGGATAGGAAGGAGAAGAAGAAAGAGGAGATGAGGGCACATAATGCACAACTTCATGCTGCTGTGTCAGTTGCAGGAGTTGCTGCTGCTGTTGCTGCTATTGCTGCGGCCACTGCAGCCTCCTCCGGTAATGGAAAGGATGAGCAGATGGCAAAAACTGATATGGCTGTAGCTTCTGCTGCTACCTTGGTGGCAGCTCAGTGTGTTGAAGCTGCTGAGGCTATGGGAGCTGAGCGCGAGCACCTTGCGTCAGTTGTTAGTTCTGCTGTAAACGTTCGATCAGCAGGGGATATTATGACATTAACTGCCGCTGCAGCTACTGGTACACTCAGAATTTCTCAATCATTTCAACTTTGCCTGCCCTAATACATAGAAATTAATAATGTCCTTATGTTTGATTTGTGTTATATGTATATTTTTAATTTGTGGGTATTATTTTGTAGCTCTACGTGGAGCGGCTACATTAAAGGCTAGAACATTGAAGGAAGTATGGAACATAGCAGCAGTAATTCCAGTAGATAAAGGGATGGGAAGTGGAAATGGTGGTGGCAGCAATGGTAGTTCTAGTGGCGAACTGATCCCCGAGGAGAATTTTCTTGGCATTTGCAGCAGGGAATTACTCGCAAGAGGAGGTGAACTCCTGAAGCGTACTCGCAAAGGTATACATTCAATCTTGAATATATCCTAAACAATCATTTTTGAGCTATGAATGATGGTTGTGATGCTTTTTGCAGGTGACCTACATTGGAAGATAGTGTCTGTATATATAAACAGGACGGGTCAGGTAGGCGTTCCTTTTCCAATTATTGCATAATCAAAAGTCTCACGTTCAAAATAGTATTCTTTAGGTATATGATTCTATTATCGCAGTAGAAACTTCTCGGTGAAAATGGATGATGTAAAGTTAAAGTTATCGCGTAATCGAAGCAAAAGAATCTACTTTCTTTACTGCGGAATTTTTATCTTGGAGGTTTCTTTTTTGCAGGTGATGCTGAAAATGAAGAGTAGGCACGTTGCTGGGACCATAACAAAAAAGAAAAAGAGTAAGTTTTTGCTTTGCTTTTTGTCTTTCTTCCTCGTTCTCATGATGTGAACACAATTGGATTGTGGGTCTTTCCTTGTATTTTTGGGGATTTGAGAAAGCAAGAAATCCACAAACTTTGATCAAGGGGGGAAAAAGTTGTCATCTTTATTATGGCATATGCACTGTTCTTTAGCCTTTTCCTTTTTGAAAATGTTCTTGTAGATGTAGTGATGGAAGTCTTGAAAGATATTCCGGCTTGGCCAGGGCGCCACTTGCTCCCCGGTGGTGATGACTTCCGATACTTTGCCTTGAAGACCGTTCTACGAGGGGTTGTTGAATTCGAATGCAGAGATCAGAGAGAGTATGATCTGTGGACTCAAGGTGTTTCGAGGTTGCTTACTATTGCTGCTGAAAAGAATAGTAGACATAAATTTTGAAACTTGCATAATTAGTAAGTTGGATTTAGTATGGGCTTTTTAGACTAACCAAATGTTATGATATTGGGGTGGGGTGTTCTTTGCTTTTTTCTTTTTTTTTAAAACTTGTGGAACTATGTCTCTTGTAAAAATGAAATTTATTTAGTGTATTATTTTGGGCTTATGTTGTTATGGTCTTTGTTGTATTTCATTTATCAAGGATAAAGTAAAAGTGAACCAAAGAAAAGTTGGAAAACCATGTGATACATGTCCTTTATTCTTTTATATAATTTTGTGGGGAAAAGGAAAGTTGTATCTTGGACTGAGGCACAGTCAAAAAGAGGAAAAAGATCCAATTTTTATGTATAATATAGTGGGATATAAAGACTTGTCTGTGATTTTATGGCACTTAATCAAGTTTTTGGACTTAAGCTTTTATACCTTTGTTTTTACAGAAGCTCACATCAAGGTTTCTTTTTAGATAGATACACTTTGATTTTGTCTTGATCTATACTAATTTCTTTTGTTTCCATTTGGAGGCCCATCTTTGGTAGGGATACAATAGTTTATTTATTTTTTTTAGAAAAAGATTTCCTTGCTAGCAAGAAGCACACTGGTAGCGTGTGATTCGTGAATCTATCGTGTTTTTTGCACCATCTTATGAGGAGAGTCGCATTATGTAATGAAATATACTAATTATTTCTTTTTTATGAGGAGCCAAAGATTGACTATTTTTTGGCTTTGAAGTATGATGGAATAAAGCAAAATGGCTCTTTCAACTGTCTGCGCT
>JAPFFP010000113.1:20065592-20107573 GCA_026153255.1 Solanum medicagineum
GTTAGGCTGCGTACATCCGACCCCCCCTCACCCCGCAATGAGTGGGAGCCTTTTGAGGCACTGGGGTATGTTGTTGTACCTCACCTCATGTTTAGAGTCGAACATATCATATATAAACAGTTTAATCAGGAGGTATATTATTAGTAAATAATAATTAGGATGAGTCTCTTATATCATTTAAAAAAATGAATCTTGGCGTAACCTAAAAGCTAGAGTGGATAATAAGGGGAGAATTGCTCAAAGAGATGACTCCTATTTTTCATATCATGTGAGACTTCTTAATATTTTTCTTTTTGTCATAGTAAATATATGACTTTTTTTAACCTAACTTTGACCGACATTTATTCAATTTAATTTTGAATATGGAAAATTAGACATTTAAACTTATAGGTCTTAGGTTTATTTTCTTTTTTACTTTTGTAAGAGGAGAGTCTCCCTTATTTATGCTTTTCTAGATTTATCGCAAAGAGAGGAGTACTCTCTTAGGCTTTAGTCTAGGCTTGTTTCTTTTTATTAATGGGGACAAGTTGGTTGATCTTAATAGGTTGACCGACTTGTGAACCACCGGAGATAAGATTGATTTTCTCCTTATATTTATTTGATTGGTTATTAATGATAGGACTTGAGGGTGTTGCTCACCACCTGACCCCCTCAAGGGTCCTTAATTTTTTTTTTAAAAAAAAACTTATATAAAAATGCATGCTTGCTATTGACATAACCCTATGATGTCACGCAATGTATTATTTAGGACGTGAATTGTCATGTAAAACACCAGTAAGATGCGTGAGTCTATCTGTTCAACTCTATCATAGTTTATGTACCAAATTATACTAAATGAGGTCAAATTAAACGTTTCCTACTCTACTTCAACATTCAAATTAAAGACAAAGAAAAGTTCAATCAAGTTACCAATTTGATAAAAAAGAAAAATTACAACAAAAATTCTCTCAAAACATATTTTCCCACGAAAATTAGAACAAAACATGCTCTGAAAACAAAAATTTCCAAGCAAATTGGAGTAATTATTTTTAATCACCAGACAGACCAAGAAGAGATTAACTATGTCTCCGAAAAGACAGATTGCTGCAATGACATATCCTACGTGAAGTTCCTAATTAAATATGAAAAATGCTGAAAACAGCAATGCTCCCAGACAACTAAATACCACTCGTCCTCCTTTTCCTAGATGGAGTACAAACTGTTGCAATATTGTGAAAAACATAATATTGTTAGTAAAAACGAAAAATACGTATATATATACTGTATATTATATACGTATATACCTGCATTAGAGCAAACATACAAAGGATTATAGAGACAAAAATAATAATGGGCCCATAAAACAGAAGTCTTTGCCTTTCTTGTAGCCCAAAATGTGTACAAGGTAAGGCCGCCTGTTATAAGAACTGTTAGCCCAGCAGCAATGAAGATAGTTTGCCCTGTGGGAAAAAAAAAACATTACATAAATGATTGGTTTTATACACGAACGCATAAAAGGATCTTATGAATTGGAAAGATTTAATAGGGTCCTATGAGGTGAAAATCTCAATACGGAGTACTCATGTCTAATTATTAATATGATTTATTTACTTATATAAATTGTGTCATATAAAATAAAAATGAAAGGGGCATCAATGTAACTCTATTTTCATTTATGCTACTAGCCTATAGCATAAATTTTATCAAAGTATAATCTCCTTGTACTGTATATATGTTATGTTTTGAGTACTTCTAATGATTGTGAAAAAAAAACCGCCAAAGGTGTGGTGGGAGGGTAACATTCATCCCATTTTAATCCGACGTTATATGTTTGAGCCTTCAGAAGAAAGTCGTTTTTAGCATAAATACTTTTCAAAATGAGGTTTCATGACCGTTTTTGGATTAATCAGACTTCAAAAGAGATATATAATAACATTGAAGTGAAATTAAAAGAATAATAATTAAATGGAGATCTCATTGTGCATTTGATGCTAAAATCAATTAACAATATTAGTGTCCAATATATATACACTTAATAAAATACAATAATAACAATATATCAAGTATAATTTTACAGGAGGAATCTGAAAGTATGGCTGTGTATTCAGTCTTACTCTTTTCTTATGAGGATAGATAACTTGTTTTCGATAGACAAAAAATATATATATAAGATCCAAATTTTTTAGATTCTTAATGTAACTTAACCTATTATAGCGAGTACATTAAAACAAAAATTGAATAAAGGTTACCGGCTTTCATTGCGCAGGCTGAACCAACAACACATGCTAAACATAAAGTGAACACTCCCATAAGAAGATAGTTCCTTATTTAACGCTCCGAAGGATTCTTTTTTAATTGGGTGTTTTTTCCCATACCAACTCATCAAGAACATAACTGCAAATTTTATACAAAATATAAAAGAAATTGAAAAAATTAGTACTAATACCTTTAAATTAAATCATGAAAATTGAGAATGATGACATTATATATATATATATATACACACACAACATCTCAAAGATGGAGAAAGTGTGAGGAATTAAACTATCTTAAATTTAATTTATTTTGAAAAGGATGTTGATTTTCCATATTTAATGTATTCAAGCAGATTGAGATATGTATTATCATAATATTAGTAGAAATCCAATTATTTTTCTTTCTATATTCTATACAAAATCCTATAACTTAATCAATAAGTTCAAGCAGCAGAAGTCAGTTTTTAGGATATGTCAATACTTCATTTATAGTTTGATAAAAAATGAAGGACATTTTTGGATTAAAGTATTGATCGTAAAAACTTTTTTTTTTTTACCAAACTATAAATGAAGGACTTTATTCCTTTCATATAGTTTAAAGATATTTTTAATCCTTTTTCCTTCTTTAATTAATACCAATATCTTATATATTTAAAATCGCAAAATTCAAATGATATCTAGGTACGCTAAAGTAATTTTACCCGTACATTACATGCAAACTATAAACCCCCCTCCCCCTGGCCCCGGCCCCCTTACACAAATATAATGTAAAATAAATTTGGATGAAAAGTGTTTCTTTTTGTAATTATTCTTAAAGACTACAGTGATCTCAAAATAACACATAAATAAAGTAAATATTCAACGAAGAAGGTTTCATCCTCTTAAGTCATAGACTCATAACAATATTTTCTTAAGAGAAAACGACAAATAAATTGAAGCGAAAAATTCAACAACAACAACAACTTCAGTGGAATCTCACAAGTGGGGTTTGGGGAGGGTAGAATGTACGCACTAGCTCTTAGAAGTAGAGAGGCTATTTCTTGGAAATCCTTATCTCAAAAACTCATAAGCAGAATAACCTAAATAAAACGATTATAAATTAAAAACTAATTAGAAATAATTAACCAAAAAAAAAGATAGTAAATAAACAAAAAAGATGCGTTTGTACGCACGTATAAAAGCAGTGACAAGAAGAACAACCATGGTGACTTTGCCAAAAATTGTTCTCATATAATCTTTGACCGCCGGAGTGAAGAACATGGCGGCGGCGATAATGGCGGTGAAAAAAAGTTGTGTACAGACAATAGAGTAAACTTTTCTGATGAATGCCCATCTCAACTGAGGATCTTCGTTCATCCCCGGATATATTTGACCGCCGGCAACACCGTCGCCTTTGTACCCGCACTCAACGCCCACACTATTTGGCTTGAACATCTTGTCACATTTTGCCTTTCGAGAAATCTGATAAAAAAAATTGAATTGTATATTGTAAGCAAAGAAAATAAAATATTTAAAAGGTTGAATTTTGAATTAAAAATTGATTTATTCGACATCTTTTAAGCAAGGTTTGAATCGTAGATATATATCAAATATATATATGGTCATAAATGAATCTTCAAATATTTCTTTTAATCACAAAATTTGAGCAGAGTTTGAAAATCTGATTTTTTGAGTTTTCAAAACAACAACATACCCCAGTGCCTCAAAAGGCTCCCACTCATTTCCAGTGCCTCAAAAAGGCTCCCACTCATTGCAGGGTGAGGGGGGTCGGATTTACGCAGCCTAACCCCTATGTTTAAAAACATAAAGCGACTGTTTCGAGATAACCCACGAGGAGTTTTCAAAGACTAACTCAAATCAATTTTTAGTACTTGCACTCACAAAATACTATAATTTTCACGTCTAAACACAATTTCAAATGTCTAATCGTAACATTAAAAATTGAAAATTTAATTTTTAAACTTATGATCAAATGAAAGATGAAACTATTCTATATTTTGTACCCTTTTATCCTATATTAAGAAGTGTACTTAATATTTAAACAATAAATTTACCTCTAGGGTTGGTGAGGGAAATGTGCTTTATCAGATATCAAATATGAAAGAAGAAGAAGAACATCAAAGAGCTTGTGAAGGCAAAAACTATTCTTGGATTTTTTATTTTTTTTTTAACTTTCTTTTTGGAATTGTTATTGTTATATTAAAAGCAAGTGGAAATGAGAGGTTGGGAATTAATTTTGTATACACAACCACGCAGTGAACACGTAGAGTACTATTCTTTCGCATTTTACTAAAGAATACCGTGTGTACATTATAATTATAAATAAAAGAAAACTAATTTTGCATGCATGCATGATGATTTTGATTTTTGTAGTTGGCGATTACGTGGAAAATAGTATTCTTATTGCATATATAATGATATATATAATGTAATTTCTCAATTTTTGCGAATTCAACAATAATTTTTTAAAATTCTAAATCAATCCCAGTCTTTTTTAAATTTTGTATATTGGCAAGTCTAGGTGTTCTCAATGAATCCTAACCACACCCACTCAAAAAGATATGACAATTTTCTTGATCCAAGTTAATTACACAATTTTAACTTTCCACGTGGTATAAATAAAGCTATAAGATTAAAGATTATTTTGGTACATTTAATATAATTATAATTTAAAATTACAAAATTGATAAATTTTCTTTATTTTTTAAAATCTCATATTAAGTCAAATCAGGTCATTTTTTTAAAACAGATGAAATAATAAGTAAAGAATATTATTAAAACAAAGTTATTTTTAAAAAATACTCCCCCAAATAATTTTTTCTTTATTTTTTAACTTTTGTCAATAGTTATTAGGAGCGTTATATACTTGCTTATTGAGTCCATAACTATGGGTAAGAGGCCTATTGGGTCCAAATAGATTGAGCCCACATATACTAGAAGGGCCCAACAAATTGGATCATACTTAGCCATTGCTTAAAGTTTTGGAGAATTACAAAAATTCCACTTCTTCAAGATTTATTTACATAAATATTATGAATTTTATTATATTTCTGTGCGTTAAAAAATACAGTCAGATGCATGAGATAAAGAATATGTGTAATTTATTTTAGGTATACTGTATTCAGGAAAATTTGCATATATCTGAGGGATAGATCTCATTCGACCCCCTCCCATCTCATTTGCCAGTCTCCCGTCTTGTTCGTGTATCTAGTATTCCAGATACATGTTTTAGTGTGATTTGTATATATCTAAGATGTATAAGTCAAGCTCGCTCACCTCCCTTTTATTCTCACTTTTGGATTTATTTTAATATATTTGATAACAAAAATACGTATCTAAATATATCAACTTGAAATTCGATATAAAATTATCAATTAGGAATATAAAATATAATTATTTATGATAGCAATGTTTACGTAATTAGCTAGTTTCTCGTTAAAGTTTAGTGTAAAGAGTTCAAAATGCTGATAAGATTTTTCCACAAAGATCTAATGATAATTTATCTCGTATGTCTTAAGTAGGGGTGTATATGGACTGAGTTGGTTTAGATTTTTGAAATATCAAATTAAATTATTTGTATCGGATTTTTTAATATAGAAATCAAACCAAACTAATAAAATTCAAGTTTTTCAACCTCGAATTTTTCCGGATGGCTCGGGTTTTCGGATTTTTTTTTTGAATTTCCTGAAATTTTGGACTTTTTCCGAAATTCTCATGTTATTGAGTTTTTTTTAAAAATATTTTGATAAAGTATTTATAAAGATATATAATTAACTTATGATTCCAGTATTTCTTTAATCCTATCAGAATACAAAAATCTAAGATTTTTTTTTACGAAAAACACAAAATATGATATTTGTGAAGACATAAAAATATCCAACAAAATATAATAATGAGATCGCATAACTAAATATTGCAAATCAATAAGTTACAATGAAGATGATTTTGATTTTTAATTACTAAATCATGCTAAAATAAGTTATAATTAAAATATCATAAATTTAACGTACTAAATCATCTCAAAATAAGTGTGATAAATACTTATTAATTATACGAGTAAACAGTAAAGAAAAATTAAATTAAGTTATGTATTTTAATTATTTAAACAAATGTAAAACTAAAGAATAAGTACTTATTATATATATAAAATAATGTCGAATTGGTTTAGTCTCGAGTTGGTTTTTTTAAAGTTAAAATCAAATCAAACCAAATATAATCAAATTTTTTTCCCAATATCAAATCAAGTCAAACTAAACCATTAATCGAATTTTTTCTCTCGATTTGCTGTTTAATTTGATTTTCGATTTAATTTTATTCACCCCTAATCTCAAAAATAAATTCATTTCAATTTATCAACCTTTAAATTCATTGACTATAAAAACAACCTCACATTTTTTATATAAACTTAAATTTATACTTATAAAATTTGAAATTTAAACATGACTAATTTTTATAATAAAATCAAAAAGTGACCAGCAAACGTTATTTCCACCCATTTCACAAAAACAAAAATCACAAATATCTAGCAAACTTAGCTCCTACTCTTTGCACTGCCCAAATACAAATGTCACAGCTCAAAAAACAACAAAAACTATGGGAACACATGACTAACGTGAGGCAAAACAAGGGCCACAAGAATCAACTTTATCCCCAATTATCAAGAAAAAGAAACAAAATAGTTTAAAATTTGTGATCTAAAATTATTTTTAAATATTTATTTGATTGAGAATAATTTCATTAAAAAAATTAAAAAATAAATTATTTTTAATTAAAATAAAATAATATTTTTTTAAAATAAATCAAAAAGAAAAAATATTATATAAAATGAGACAGAGTAGGTTATAAATTTCAAAACACACACACAAAAAAAACATAAAATCAAACTCATCCATGGTGATAACTTGCCCTTCTTCCACAACTATTTTTGACAATGGAAACTATTCAACTAAGCTATTGAATATTGAGGCACAATCATGCATTAATTCTTCTTTTCCTTTTCCTCCAAAGCCACTTTTGATTTCTTCCCCATCAGAACCTGGGAATTTTCCAGTAGTTCTATTTCTTCATGGCTATCTTCTTTATAATTACTTCTACTCTCAGATTATCCAACATATCTCTTCTCATGGCTTCATTGTTGTGGCTCCTCAGGTTGGTTAATTTTTATGTTTTTTTTCTAAGTTGTCAAGAAATAGAATACTGAATAATTGGGATATTCTTATCCCTTTAATAACCGCAGAGTCGCATGCGCCTCAGACTAATTTCATGTACCAAATAGTTTTATGATTATGAGAGATCTATCTCAATCACTTCATCGACTTCCGGATCACACCCTTTAACTTCTATTTGGGATAAAATAGGAAGATTTTAATATGAAAAAAATTAGTTTGGTGTGGAATGATGACAAATAACTTGTTGAATAATGATTATAGATAGGTGACAATCTTAAAGCGTTGTTAACTATTTGTGAAGTATACATCACTTCTTTTATAGTCACCAATGTCCAATTTTCTCTCAAATACTTACTACTCCCTCCGTCCCATTTAATTTATATGATATCCTTTGACTTAGCACGATATTAAACAAAAAATAGGAAAGACTTTTGAAATCATGTTTAAATAGTACGTTGTAGGCCGTGAATCATTCTGTTAAGGTAAAAAGAGAATTTTGAATCTTTTGTAGACGGACTAAAAAGGAATGAGTGTCATGTAGAGCAGTAATTTGAAGGGATTTGTTTCAAAAGGTTGTTTATAATGGATTCAACTTACATCATACTACAATTTAATTTGTTCTTGTCTTATTTTCTAGGTTTGTAGTTACTTTTCTGGCGATTTGATAGTTTTATAGAATGGTTGTTAAATTTGTTGATAGTTTGCTAGCTTATGATTCTGATTCTTATCGTTTGCATACATTACTAGTTGTATTCGGTGGAAGGATCAGATACAACTAAGGAAATAAAATCGAGTGCTGAAATCACAAATTGGTTGTGTGAAGGATTACATCATTTTCTTCCCTCTCAAGTTGAGGCGAACTTGAAAAAGGTGGCGTTAGCTGGACATAGTCGCGGGGGAAAAGCTGCATTTGCATTAACTCTTGGCAAAGTTGCTAATGTTTATACTAAACTGAAGTTCTCAGCATTGATAGGCATTGATCCTGTTGATGGTATGGATAAAGGAAAGCAGAGTCCGCCACCCGTCCTCACATACATTCCTCAGTCCTTTGATCTAGATATGGCGGTTATGGTAATTGGCTCGGGTCTAGGAGAAGTAAAGAAGAATCCTTTCTTTCCTCCTTGTGCTCCCAAGGGAGTAAATCATCGTGATTTCTACAATGAATGTCGTAGGCCGGCTTGTTACTTTGTAGCAAAGGATTATGGACATGTTGATATGTTAGACGATGAAACGAAAGGGGTTAGAGGTAAGGCAACTTATTGTTTGTGCAAGAATGGAAAATCTAGAGAGCCTATGAGGAAGTTTGTTGGAGGAATTGTCGTTGCTTTCTTGGAAGCTTATTTGAAAGGGAATTCAAGTCACTTAATGGCTATTAAGGATGGATATGTTACACTACCTTTAGAGCTCCAAGATGTTGATTTTCGTCTATAGTTACTTTGATTTTGATTATGAAGAAATAAATGTATGAGTCAGCTTGGACGAAACTCGACTAGTTGTACACGTACTTATTCTCCCACTAGCACCTGTTTCTCGCTATATTTTCCTTGATAACACGTTTCCAATTGTGTTTTTTATCATGCAACAAATTAGTGATCTGGTTGGATTATATTAAGCCCTCAAGGCCATTACACAACAGATGTGAACGAAATGCAAAAAAATGAATCTTTAAGCTAAGGTTTCAAGCAACTGTAGTTTGATTAGGCATAAAAGTATGAAACAATCAACAAACAAAAAAATGAATGAGAACAGAGCTAATTAATTGTTTTTTCTCATTTGTATCTGGTCTTCGGTACTCACGTTGGAGCCAACTAATCCGGATTCATGCTGCGAAGAACCTCATATGACCAGATCTCAATGAATACAATAGGATTTATGGCTACACAAACTGTTGAGAACAGTTCTAAATTTGGTCTAAGACAAACTGCAGTAGGAGATATATTAAAACCATTAAATTCAGAATATGGTAAAGTAGCTCCTGGGTGGGGAACTATTCCTTTGATGGGTATCGCAATGGCCTTATTTGCGGTATTTCTATCTATTATTTTGGAGATTTATAATTCTTCCGTTTTATTGGATGGAATTTCAATGAATTAGATCTATAAGGACCGCAAAGTCCGTTCCTTTGAGTCCAAAATGAATCATTTTGAGCTCCGACGGGAAACACTCCCTGCCTCAAATTTTTTTCATTTTAAGAGCTTGAACATGAGATTCCTCAGGGACAAGCAAACCAATCACTCATCCTTTGATGATAAATCCAATAAATTAAGGGAAAATTACATAAATATACATTTTAGATCCAATTTTGCCTTGTGTATCAACCTCTACTTTTACCCAAAAATGTCAATCATTATTTATCAAACTATGCCCAAAAAAAGTTAAAAGCAAAAATATAGGCTAAAGAAGTGACATAAAGTTTTTCAAAAGTATAACTATTTTTAGAGGTTGATACATAAAAATGAAATTAAATCTAAAAATATATATTCTTGCAATTTTTTTATAAATTAAACAGTCTCAACATCAAGAATCATAACCCAAACATTAGTGTCATGAAGTCTGACATGATAAAGGTGATTCCGTACCAAAAACTCGAAACCTAGACTTCACAATAAGGCTGAAGGAGTATTGCTCTAGCAATTACATCATGTTTGGATGGTTGTTAGTTATTATTTCATAATGGATCGTGCTGTATTATACTGTATCTATTAATATAATATTTGAATAGATTGTATCATGCTCCGTCATTATATAATATCACACATTAATAATTTTAATGAAAAATCTATATAAAAAAAAAGTAGGGTATGAAGTAATCAAAATAAACATTGTATCTAAATTAAAACTTTAATACAATTCAATGGGTAATCCAAACAAGGTGTTATTGTATTCCATTTGACTGAGTCTATTTTCGTCTTTTTATAATTCTTAACCTAAACCTCACAAGGGTTATTCTGGTTAGGGGTGATAATGGGGCAGGTTGAGTCAAATTTGAACTAGTTATAATGGGTGAAGACACACCAAACGGGTCAAGATCCAACCCAACCCAAATTTGCTTGGGTCAAAATAAGTTGAGTCAAAACGGGTTGAGTAACGGATTATAGAGCGGGTCAAGATCCAACCCGACCCAATTTTTACTAAGTTTTACTTATTTTATTTGTTCCTTTTTAATATTTTAGTAATTAATTAAATTATATTTTTTTAATTATAACTACACAAAACATATCAAATTGAAAAAAAAATATTTTGAAAAAAATATTTTAATAAAATCTCTTTCCAATTAATTCAGGTGGCACGTCAACCCAATTTGAAATGGGTTGGATTGGTTGAACAAGTTGGGCTTAATTACTTTCCACTATATCCAGATTAGGGTTTTTGATCCTACCCGCCGCTCTCACTTCCTATATATATTCATCTACCGCATTCTTTCTCTTTAACACTCAATCATCGCCTCCATCTGAAGAAACTCCAATTTTTTTTATCTCTTTTTTATAATGTCTTCAATTATTATCAATCTAGTTTTTTTCCTTTCCTCTTGATCTGATTTTTGGATCTCTAAACCTAATATGTTTGAGGCTGTGATGATGAATAATTATACCATCAAACTTTGAAAGCTTTTGTACTAAGCTTGTTGATTCAAATTACAATTCTCTGATGCCTCTTTTTTTTTTATTTATTTATGATACAAATGAAAAAAGGCAATAAATTAGAGTCTCTGATGCGCTTTATTCATAGCGTAATCAGCGCTGTACGTTGCCGATAATGAATTTTTGGGGCGGAGATTCTGGCACAATCATTTATTTTCTCAAATGCATTGTGCATTCAGATGCTTCTACACTTGTATAATTTGCATTATATTTCATGATCAATGTTTATTCTGCTTATGGGATTATTTGAGACGGAGAGTAAATAATCTCTTTTATTTTTGTGAGACAGTAATAAAGTTGATTTAAATTTTAACGTTTTCAGACTTCTCCCTCAAAATTTTAAGGAGTATGTTGTTGTATTTTATGATGAATGTTCTTATTCTAAACCAATTAATAAAAAATAAGAACATTCATCATAAAAATTTTAAAAATAAAGATTTCATCTTTATGTTTTCTTTTAAATTGTATTTGTTCTAAAAAATAAGTAATCAATCTTATTTATTTTAAAAATATAACTTACATCTTTGAAGATTTATTATTTACATTACCGTTGACATCTAATTTTAGTAAAAATTATGCTTTTTGTGTTGTTACTTTTTAAATAGTTTAAAATATTTTTTGATAATTTTATATTAATTTTTTTATAATTAGTCTTATTTTTAAAATATTAGATTTTAACTAGTTTAATTAATAATTTATTTATTTAATTTTACACAGATAAAAATTATAAAAATGTATTTTAATTGGTTCACAATTTGGGTTCTTATTATTTTTAGTCCATTAGGTTTTGAAGTGTGTTTTTAATTTTTAAAAAATTATATAAATATTTCAAAGGCTAATGAACTAAAAAGAACAAGCCCCCAGATTGTGGGCCAATTTATTATATTTGTACAATTTTTATTTGTGTAAAAAAAATTTATTAGATTGCATTAAATTTTAAAAATTAAACTAATTAAAATCATAATTTTCTAAAAATTGGAGTAATTATCAAAAAAATTAAATTAAAATTGTCAAAAAGGTATTTTAAACTATTTAAAAAATAACATAAAAAATATGAAATTTTTAAAAATATTGGTCTAAAATTAGGTGTCAAGAACTGTTTTTTTACCAAACATATCATCTTCAATAGGAGCGCCTTGATTATAGTGTGAAGTTGCTCCTAAATTCCAAAAGTTTACATAGTTGCGTCTCTGTTGATCAAGAATGCATCTTTTTTTCATCCTTTTTCAATGCATATCGACAACTTTTATCTGATTTTTGAAGCATGTGATTCCTTTGGAAAGACAAATAAGATCAAATGATAGGATATGAATGCACATGCGTTGGCAGGACAAATGAAAAATAATCTATTCATAGGATATAAATGCATGTCCATCGACAAAACGAATAAAGAATGATCAATTGAGAGGATACGAATGCATGTTCATCGGTAGGACGAAAGAAGAATGATAAGAATACATAGGATAAAAATGCATGTTCATTGATAGGATGAAAGAAGATGATTTGTTGAATGTAATATGAATGATCCTCACGACAATGGAACATGGATGAATTTCTCTCTCGACAATGTAATCTGCATGAATGACACTCTCGACAAATGCAAAATGACTGAATGGCCCTCTCGGCATTGTAAAAATGAATGAATATGCAAAATAAATGAATGCCCCGCTTTTACAATCCAATATGAATGAACTAATGGTCCTCTCGGCAGATGATAAAGATGCATGCTCATTGATAAGACGAATGAAGATGATTTATTGAATGCAATATGAATGGCCCTTGCGGCGATGCAATAAAAATAAATGGCCCTCTCGGCAATGCAATTTGCATGAATGATCCTCTTGGCAATGCAATATGCATGAATGGCCCTCTCGGCAATGCAAAATGAATGAATGATCTTCTCGGCATTGAAAAATGAATGACTATGCAAAATAAATAATGCTCCTTTCTTGACAATACAATATGAATGAACAGGCCTCTCGGCAATGCAAAATGAATGAATGACCCTCTCGGCAATGTCTAAACCACGATGATAAGTATTAAATAAGTTATTTAGCCTTCAGGAGTAATTCGTCAAATTGGTTAAATCTAAAATAATAACATACTCTTTATTTAATACGATTCCACTATACATATCGATATATATAGATTCACCAACTACATTTTAGCCATCTAGATATCCTGGTCTAATCAATTTGGTGATAAGTTTTGCAGAGTCTAACTAAATTAAATCATAAATTAAGTAATACTATAATTTTATTATATTATTATAGATATTACCTTTTATACCAAACGATCTGAAAATAAATGTGTAACATTTATTATAAATTTATCTAAATTAAATTTGAAAATTTTAAATTAGAGTTGTTAGTTGATATTTTAATTATTATATCATGTGTTCTCATTAACTGTCATTATATGTGTTAGTTTTATCATATTTACATGCTGTCATATGTTATTCATTATTAGTCTCTCTTTTTGTTCCCTTTCCTTTTCTTTTTGTCATATGTAGTTCTTTCTACTTATGGGTTTTGAGATAAGGATTTTCAAGAAACAACGTTTCTACTTTTATAAGGTAGTGGTAAAGTCTGCTTATATTCTACCCTTCCCAGATCCACTTGTGAAATTTTGCTGGGTATGTTATTGTTGTTGTATTATTAGTAATGATTTTTTTTTGGGCACTTTAAACATGTACTAATAAATTTTATTTTTAGGCAATTCTTAGTACATTACTAATTTCATAGATGTATTAGCAGATTTAGTCCATTACTAATTCTGGAAAAAGCAAGAATTGCAGTTGTGTGGACAAATCTTAAAAAACTAAATTACCAAAGAATTCAAGCTAATAAATTTTATTTTTAGGCAATTCTTAATACATCTGCAACAAGTTGAGCAAAATCAGCATACTCATTACACTTATCGTTCAAATTCGATGAAATTTTCACACAGTTATCATCTTGACAACTCAATACTTGATCAGCAGATAATAAGATCGCAACAGCTGCATCAAATGTCGAGCCTGTAGACAAACTTTGAAGTGCATTTGGGATAAATGCATTTACTACCAAAT
Source organism: Solanum medicagineum (assembly GCA_026153255.1). NCBI lineage: Eukaryota > Viridiplantae > Streptophyta > Magnoliopsida > Solanales > Solanaceae > Solanum > Solanum medicagineum. The sequence goes on from JAPFFP010000113.1 coordinate 20,079,706, forward strand.
TATAATCTTTGTAGCAATCTTGAATACATTGGTTGGGATCATCTGAATTGGTTGAACTTTGATTATTCATCAATTTCTTAACATAAAAAAGATTGTGAGTGGCCCGAGATCGGGCCGCTTTAATCATGATACGTGCTAGACCTTTAGCATCAATGTTATCACTGTATTGGCTTGAATTATAAACAGTTTTGTTACATAAATCATTATTTCGAGTCTGCTTGCACACATCGGTGACTAAATCAGCACATGTATGCTGAATGAAAAGGAAGAAAATAAGAAAAATTGTTCCCAATGGTGTATAGGGCATCATTTTTCTTTTTTCTTGTTGAGATTTGAGAAAACAAGGAGACCATCGAATTGCCCCTTATTAATCAAGCAAACATGTTGATAGGAAGCTCATCAATTGCTGCTTATTAATAAATAGAATATTTCTTTTTTCAAAGGAAGTAAGATTTTACTTTTGTCAAGAGCTATAAAGAGTTTACATCAATCTTGTCTTTCTTTCTTTCCCTTTCATGATTTTAAACCTTTCATTTTACATTGATAAAGTTTTGGAAAATATTAAAGTAAAAGATTGTGGAATATTAGGAAAATCTTTATTAAAAGATGGTTTACAACTTTACAAGTTTGGGATTTGAGGAAGATGGGGATAATTGTTATAGTCACACACAAGTTAATAAATGTTTCATATCATAAATTTTAAAAATTCTATAATCATAATAAATGCATCGTATAGACATCAACTATTAAGTGATTAATATAGTCATCCCAAATAAAAAAATTTTGTTTCTAAAAGTGAATTTATTAAATTTAATCAATCGTCACAAATATTAAAAAATATTTATAATCATAAACTCTATTTTTTAAAAAAATTCAATACCAATTCAAATCATGTCGCATAAATCGAAAAGGAGGATATTGACAAAAGGAGAAGGCAAAATACTTGGCCCACATAGTTTATATTTTCTGTAAAAACATAGACTTTATTTACATGCATGTATAAACACCTTTTATACATTTAACCTACACATCATATAAAATAATTTTACTTCAAACATAATTTTATATTTTAGGCTATGTGATATAAATATTTTTAAAAAGTAGAATATTTTTGAAAATGTCCCTTGTTTCCCTTATAATTTACACACTGTTGTTTTTCACATAATGAATTTGACTAACTTTCAAGTTGATTAAAATAAAAATTTAGAAATTGCAAAAATTATACGCAAAGTACTATAAATTATAATTTTTTTATGTTAATATGGTAAAAAGATATATCTTAAAGTATTAATCAGTAAATATATCATTTGAATCTAAAAAAAGTAACCGTGAGAACTAAAAAAATGGAGGGATTATATAATAATGCATGTTGCTCAGGGGCGGAACTACATTCACCCAAAGATAGTCAAATGAACACCTTCATTGGAAAACTTTTTTGAATATACAAGTTAAATATGAATATTCATACATCCATTATTGAACACTCTTAATACAAAATTACCTACTCATATTCTATAAATATGAATACCTTTGATTAAAAATATTGACTCTGCCTCCGAAGGGGGTTGTGATGTGAATGTGAAATAAGAATGGGCGCACAGTGATAGGGGAATCATTCACAAATATCTATAATAAGTAAAATATAACACAAAAGCCCCATCTACTTTTTGTTTAGTCAGAAGGGGCAACACGAATCTTACGACTAATTGTACCCCGCCAACTTTACCTAAGATCACTACTAGTTCCAAAGCTTTTTAGACAATCTATTTTTACTTATGTTTTAAAAAAATATTACTTTATTAAGAGTAAAAATAATTTAATTTTAGAATATCTAATAATTTAACTTTAAAATCTCTGATTATTCTTAATGAAATGATTTACAATCACACAAATATTTAAACATTATTTTGAACCACAAATTTTAAAAATCATTTTTTTTTAAATACCATGTTAAGTCAAACGGTATTTACAATCATGCAAATATGCTCATTTTCTTGCATCATTTTACCCTCTTGTCTTATTGCTTTTGTTTCTCAACCTGAAAAACAAGTTGTAAAATTTCAATTTTTGCTGCTCGTAAATAATTTACGTTGTTGTGGTCCAAGTTACCATTTTTGAATTTGGTATGTAAGTAGATTTTGACCTTCAGATTTATAAATAAATGAATGGACACAAAACACATTAGGTGAAAAAGTACCACCACTATTTACTGAGAGATTCTCAAAAATCCTTTTCCTTGCACCTTGAAAAGATGCGTGGGGTCTCAGTCTATAATTATATTATTTCATTTTAATTTATTACTTCATTTTAACATAGATATGATGTTAAATATGGTAATAGCATATGTGTGAGTATAGGAATATATTATAGAACTCAAATATGTACGTTTGGAAACTTATATATGGTCACAGTTTTGTTTAGATTATATCCAAATAAAAGGATTGGGTGTATGCAATTGATGAAATTAATGTATTTTGAACATTTGAAATATTCTTTTCTATATGTTCCACACTCATATAATATTTTTATATAATCATGTTTGGTACGTGGAATGTATTATATTGTTGTCAGACTAGCACCAATATATACAATCTCAGTATTCCTACCCCATAGAAGATGATAATGAATTCCTTGTCCCAAAGCACATTGCATGTATATGTCTTTGTTTTTTTGTACATGCACACATATATATACTTCGAATAATTAAACTATAATATAGGAATTATTAGGTGAGGACTAATAAAAGATCAAGTGTTGTAATATGGTAACGCAAGATTATCTTGGAGTTAGTGGTTAACAAAAAAAGGTAACTCTTACTAGTCTGACATAAGAGGATCGCACATATCGTGGAGTTTTGATCACACTCATAACTATGTTGCTCGAACTTTCTAAAAATATTAATGAGTGTGTCTCGAATTGTCCAAAAATAATGTACCGTTGATGAATTAAATCCGAATGCGGTATCAAAAGTGAAAAGTCCAACTTAGACTCGTAATGATATCATATGTGTCCGAGGTGAACCACCTTTCTAGTTGATGGAACAATATAGGCAAGAAAAATTGACATAACATATTTGTATTTTTTATTAAAAGATCACAGGGTCCCAATCCTAACTCCGTTAATTTTGTTGCTCAATGGAGTTGTTTCCACATTACATAATCAGGTTGGGGACGGAATGATAACGATTTCTTTGGGGTCGATCTTCCCCTAGACGTCAAATAACACAAACAAAGAGAATTTAAGCCGGGAGTTCAATTAAAACAAATCACTACTATAGTTCCCTTGAATATTCACATAATGTGATTTCTGCGTAGCATATCAACATCATATTAACATACGATATATTTTTAGATGATATAATCATATTTCGAACTTAACTCATTTCACTAATCCCTAGGTCACATGTACCTACACACCTAATGCTTCCTTATAGAGATGTTGGACTCGTACAAGACACACTACTTATCTTAGCTACCACACGAGTGCTGTCCTTTTTTTCACTTTTCTTGTTTTCTTTCTTTTATTTTCTTACTTTGTCACCCCTATACTTTCTTACATATGGCACTTATGGTCCATTAATTTTACCCTATCCATCATTCCTCGTATCATTTATTTTGGTCCAAGAAAGGGAAACAATACTGTTGAATGTGAATAAATTAATAATACTGTTACCCCCACCCCATCCCAAAACAATTTAATAAGGCAGGCAGAATCAATCAATGCCATTTTTGGGTCCCAATTAAAACAGGCTTTTAGTTTTTTCTCACAGAAAAATGGAAGCAAACAAAATTAGTCCTTGTCATCTTCTTTTCCTTGTACATCAAAAAGACCACCTACATATACATGTATTTATTAGAGTACGAGTTATGTGATATTATTTTATTTGATATTTAAATTTAGAAAATGAAAAAAATGCTCCTTGAAATTTTTGATCTAAATAGTCGTTCATTATTAGTGTAATTTTAAATTGATTTTGAAATTAAATTATTTTTAATCATAAAAATATGACATTCTTTTTTAGAATGGATAAAAGTAAATTTGCTACGTAATTGAGACATAAAAATAGTAAAACTTATTTTATAGTAATTTTTTATTTTCTGTGTGTTTAATTTTAAATAAAGATATCTTTTCAAGTTTAAAGAATATCCTTACGACGATCTTACTAAAATTTTAAAAATTGTAATTCTTTTTTAATGTGATAAATTTGAATTTCAATATTTCTAATGACATGTTTAAAATCATAAATTAAAAAAAATTATATATTATATATATATTTTTATTTAATATTATAAAATTTAAAAAAAATTACTTATTTTATTAAATAATTTCGAGTTAAAGTCAATATGAATAACAAAATTATTAGAAGGGAAGAGTAACAACAATCCATGTTGCTCTTTTTTCAAAGAAAGTTTCTCCAAATGAGTATAGCTTCAATTAATTTGTTTTACACTTGCACGGTTTTCTAATGTAGGCATATAATTAAAAAGCAAAGTTCAAAATGTCATACATTATTTATTTATTTTAACTAAATGAGGAAATTTGACTTGGTTGCATCCAAAATACAATACAATATTGTTTGGTTGATAATAAGTTATTTTAAGATTAATTATTTAAAATAAATTATTTTGAAATAAGTTATTTCATTATATATATTAAATAATATATTCTATTATATAAATGATCGAATAAATAATCTCATAACTATCTAATACCTTCAATCAATCATAAAATAAAATAATTTTAAATTCTATCATAAAATTAATATATTCTATACCTCAAACTAAACTACTCACGATAAAAGGGCTCTAGTATATCAACAAGGCCTATGAATATATATGTCCTACATTATTCAATTTTCTAAGCACGTGCGACATCATCGAAACTTTGAGTAACGTTTCTATTTGTAGTTACAGTTGTTTTTAACATATCTTTTTTTTTAAAAAAAAAAAGAATCCACAATACACTCCACTAAATTTTTGCTACCATTGAAATTTAGTTATTATTCTACTTATAGCATAGCTCATGTGTTTGTATATGATTGGTGGTTCTCACTTCTATGAACTTATTTTAAAATAATTTTTGTTTTAGAGATTCAATTTTTTAACTTCGTCTCAAAAAATAATATGATTTTTATATTAATTAACAATTTAATTTCAGAATATCCTTTTATCTCTTAATGCGATGATTTATAAACACAAACATTCATCACTTATTTTAAATAACAAGTTTAAACAGAAAAATATTTCTTAAACTCCATACTGAATCAAATCAATTGATATAAATTGAGAGGGAGAAAATAAATAATAACAACATATCCAGTGAAAATTCAATAAGTGGGATCTAAGAAAGACAAAACGTACGCATATGTTATCACTATCTCATAGCTACAAATAGAGAAATTATTTTCAAAAGATCCTCTACTCAAAAAAGATTAATATAACTTTTTTCAAAGTAAAATTTTAGTACAAGGAGTAACATGAAAGGTAAATCAAGCTTGATTGGCCTAGTAGTTAGCTCACTAGGTCGATTAAGCAAGTGTCAGAAGTTCGATCCTCGTCTTATGCATGCAACAACCAATTGGCTAGTGACAAATCCTTACATAAAGTTCAGATCGGCGTAAAATTAGTCTTTGACCCGTCGAGCCGAGAAATACCTAAAAGGTTGAGAAAGAAAGATGAGTATAGTTGTCTCTCTATCATAATCATTTTAATAAATGTAAATAGTCTTATTAGGGTGTTGTGTCTTTGACTTAGACTGACAACTTCACCCTCTACCCCTCGCCCCCACCCTTAGCTTTTCATTTCATTCAATAATAGAATCCCAAATCAATGCTTCAACAACCCCTACCCATTCTCTTCAATTCTTCTTCTTCTTTCTCTCTTTAATAAAAATTGTGCATTAATTATCTAACACACACTATATACCTTCTCCTAGCTTCACTATGGCTGGCATATTTCACCATAATTTCCAACACAACTTCTGCTTTTCTTTTGCTAAAATTGCCACTTTAACTTTCCTTTTGCTTACTCCACTTGTTTCTGCTTTTCGTCTAAATCCAACAAAAACACTCAGTAAGTTATGAACCCACTCTTTCTCTATTGTCTTATTTTGTGTTTTACGAGCGTTTGACTATAGATTTTAAATCAACACATGAGGTATTTGGGAGAAACTTCGCTTTCACTCACATAACTTTGAATCTTTTCTAAGTAAAATGCATGTTTAAATACAATTTTGAAGACACAAACTTTAAATCTCCATGGCCAAACGGGACCCTACAAGAAGATATTTTTGTTGATGAATGCAGGAATAAATATAAATGTTTATATATGTTGAATTGTGCAATTTTTTGTTATTTTAGACCTTCTTCGTAGTAGAGTACGCTTGTACTATATATTTCTGCGGCACTTGATAATTGGTACCTTTTGATTTTTTTTAAAAAAATTATATAGCGTCTAAAATTTGTTGATCCGATTAATCTGAATTTATGCCTGGTTAATTATGTGTGTGTTTTTTTGAAGCATAGATAATGTTCATGTTGAATGCACGTTTATATATGCTCATCTTTACTTATTCACTTTAAGTGATGAGTCACTTTTTGGTCGGGAGATTCATTCGAACTCCATTGATAAAAAATTACACTATTTATACATAGTTAAGAAAAAATGTATCTATCTATTGTAGATGTTGAACCCCATTTGGAAAGTTCGTGTGCTTGTTTTTTAGATTTAATTCTAGCTCTGTTGCGGTCCACTATATTAAAAATAGACATCTAACAATACTTGTTCACTTTATGCAATTAAGAGATAATTTTACACTTAATTCCTAATATATTCTTATCACTAATTATAGTCGTTTTTCTAGTACATTTTTTAAGATATTGTATTTTTTATATCAAATGGTGATTTGGTAAAATTACTCTATCATTTGTGCTGAGTTAATAGCAAATAACTATTGTTAGACAGAGAAAACGAAGAATTAAAAGTTTTCTTCTCAGAGGAATACTCATATGGTTCATTTGTGCCGAATTAATTATATGCGTTTTTGTGACGCATAGGTGGAAGTCAATCAAAGGTTATTGAGGGAGTGGAGGCTCAGAAAAGACTGAGTGGACCGGGTTCATCACCACCCTCCTGTAGATCCAAGTGCGGAAAGTGTTCGCCGTGTAAACCGGTTCGGGTCTCAATTCACCCCGGTTTTAGTTTCCCTTTAGAGTACTACCCTGAAGCGTGGAGGTGCAAGTGTGGAAATAATCTCTTCATGCCTTAATTTATAATAGTACTAAATACATTACTCTTTTTTCTTTTTCTTCTTTTAACTTCTGTATTTAATTGTTTTTTTTTTCAGCATGTACTACTACTAGTTAATCGACTATTCTATAATTATCTAAATTAGAGTTTTTTTTTTTGTAACTTGTAAAATTAATTTTTGCTCTAGTTATTTAACGGAATTATTCTGGATAACAAAAAAGAAAGTGGAAACAAACATTTTGTTGTGTAGTTGTACCAGTGATTCTTCTCTTTTTCATGCGAATGGCAGAACATTGGAAACATAATTTTCCTTTTTTTGATAATTTCTGAGATTCATGGAACATTGGTTATATATTTCTCTCTGTTTTTTGCCCTAAATTTTTATGTGTCATTTTAGGGTAGGTTTCGGAAACAGTCGCGCTATATTTTTAAACATAGGGGTTAGACTGTGTACATCCGATCCCCCTTACTCTACAATGAGCGGGAGTGTTTGAGGTATTGGGGTAATGTTGTTGTTGTATATTTTAGGATAGGTGTACTTATCTAACTAGTGATAGAGTATATTAATAAAAATAATGTGGATGAAACTAATGTATCAATAGCACTGTCAAATTGATAGATTGAGTTGAAATTACGGATAAAAATAAATAAAATAAAAATTGAGTTGGATCATCATTTGGTCAAATTTATTTTGGATTCAGATTGATTAGGCTCAATTGAAGTAAAATTCAGGTTGAGTCGTAACTCACTTAATCTAGAAAATTTTAACATATTATATCTATTTTTTATAATCATAATGTGAATTTCAATTTAAGAAAATAAAAATAAAAAGTTACGGGTAGATAGATAAATCTAGAAGATATAAAATAGATAGTAAGTAATACCTTTAATATGAGAACATACATTACATCAATGCAAATAAAAAGTCTTTAAATGAGTTGAAATTGGAGATCAAATTGGGATAAAGTGAAGATTCTTTTTAATGGGTTAAGGCTTGAAGGATTGAGATTAAACCTAATTCAAATTATCTTAAATCTAATTCATAAAATTTTGGGCGGACTAGACGGGTTGCTGTATATTTAGGTTCATTTTGACACCCCTAGTCTGAATAGTACGTCGGTTCGTATATTTTTCAATACTATGTATAATGTATAATATGTACATTCTATATATTAGTTATTAAGTTGTGTATTTTGAATATCATGAATTTTCATGTATTAATAATGCAAGGAGATTAATAGTATGATTAAAGATTTAGTTGCCCTCAAAACACTTTTTTCATCTTTTTCTCCATATTTATGGAGGATATATTTATAAAATTATTACACATATGGACTACATGTCGACTGTCAAATACCAAATTGAATTTGGCACCTAAAAAGTTTTATGTACATAAAAACATGTCGATCATGTGTTGGACATAGGGGCCAAAATGTAGCATGTCAACTAAAAAAATTATAAGTTTGTGAAATTTTGAGATTTTCAATCCCATTTCATTTTGGATAGCTTTTTTTTAGGAGATTTAAAACTTTTTCAAATCATAGACGACGAGTGCCTACTTAATTTCAATAATTGCAACATTATTTTAATAATATTATTTTCGATTCATAGATTGTGAAAGACGTCTCAAAATCAATTGAAGAGAGATTTTTGATATAACTTTGAGACGTAAAAGTTTTGGTTTTTTATGAGTTTGATTTTGTTATTATATATATAATTTTTTTTTTAATGGTGTATTAGGTTAGGGAGACCATAAGGTACCAAAAAATCAAACCAATTAGTACTTGGTATTTTTGGAGAACCCACATATATATCTAAAATAATAGTACTACTATTTGATATATTAAATACTAGTGAATATTGACCATGCCTAAATATTTAGAAAATACTCTATTTATTTTGTTCCAATTTATGTAACACATTTTTATTTTAAGCAGTTAAAAAAGTGATGCATTTTTTTATTTGATAATTGTTTAAATAATACGATCAACATTTTATTCATGTGATATCCCACTTGGTAAAAAATCTGCAAAATTATACTCTTTTTATTTAAAAAATTATTTATTCTAAGGATAATTTTGAAACATTATAGAAACTTCACATATTTTTAAATTTCATGTCTAATCAAAGTACTACATATTTTTTTAAACGAAGGGGCTCCTACTTCTTGATATATATGAATAGTTCGAAAAAATTATTCCCCTCCATTTATTTTTACTTGTCACTATTTCAATTATCGAGGTCAAACTATATGAATTTTGTCTAACATTTTAATACATCTTTTTTTATTATTTTAATATGAGAAGGATTGCAACTTATAATAATTTTTTTGTATAGTTTTCAACTATTTAAATTTTAGATTTTAAATATTAAATTTAACTTTAAAATTTAATCAAATTAATTTTTTAAAATGAAATAATATCAAGTAAAAATGAATACAGGGAATCAGTATTTAACTAGAAATATCTTTTTCCCCAACTCAATCAGATGTTGAATAACTTACTAATAAATTTGCTGAATAATGTACGAGTGATTGTGTGAAATGAATTGACTGAGAGAGTATGGGCCTACATTTGTCCTTGTGGGCCATTGGGCTGAAAGACTTGTAGGGCTCAGTCAGATGGGCCTCATTAAATGCTCAGTCAGATAACAGATGGGCCGTACCCAAAAATGAATACGAAACTCACACGTGCAGTTTTATTTTTTAGTTTTATATAGGAATTTTGCAAGTAACATCTCTGAAGTTTGAGCTCAAATTCTGTTTTGGCTTGATGTTTGAATTTAGATATACTTATAATATGTACATAGGGGGAGGAGAAGAGATACTCGATAATCGATATATTATGATTTAAATGTTGCGGTGCCTGAAATTGCGCGTTTATTCATTTCAGAATAATTTAAAATGATATAATATCTGAAATTTTGTATAATTGAAATTCATACAGGTATATCATTGAAATTCAATTATTTTTGCATAAAATTTATGTTTGTCAAACCCAACTTCAGTTGTTATATGTTTCGACTCCTCAAAAGTACAAATTAAATTATGGTGTTCAGATAAAGTTTTTGCTAAATTATTTCATTAAGATATAAAAAGATTTTCAAATTATATTTTAATTATGAAAGTGCGACACTTTTTTTACATAAGAAAGCACCCCAACATTTTTTACGACAAAACAAATTGGTTGGTCAAGGGCATGGAACATGCTACTCATTATGTTTCTAACTTTTTTATTTTTTCAAATTTGGAAAAGCGGGAGAAATTTCAAAATGGAGAATTTAAATAGTCAATTAGTTGATTTATCAAAACTCTCCAATCACATTTCTATTTATATTAACGATTGATGTTTTTATTGTTACAATAAGATATAGCTGTAGAATATTTATTATATTTTGCGTGTTATCCCTCTAACATGTTAGGTTCATTTAGTTGAAGAATAAGTTTCTTTAAAATTTATCTTCTTATGATTAATTATCTTAATTTTATTGTTTATTTATAATGAGATAAAAATAATATTATTATTTTAAGATAACTCATTTTGAAAAAAAACATCCTCAAATACAAAATAAATTTATCCTACAAATAATTTTAAAATTATTATTATCTATCCTTCATACTAGACAAGTAGCGGATCCAACATTCTTGGACTATGTGTGCTCATTTTCTTTAAGAAAAAAAAGTTATTGTCAGTGAGATTTGAATTCGTATCTGGCAACTCGCCCTGAACTTTAGGTATGCGCGGAGAATCACAGTACATATGGAATTTCTTTTTCAGTGATGCTTAATCATATATTTATATCATTTTTGTATATTTTCTATATGAATATACAAATAATTTTTCAGGATCAATCAATGTTCAAGCACCTGAAACTCAACACGTGGATCCGCCCTCTACTAGACGAGCCCTTATAAGTCCATAGCTTGTAAGTATATGCCAAGTTTATTTCTAGAGAATTCTATGGCAACATTTGGTGAAATATTCATCTTCACAAAAATAAATAAATATATGGTTTTTAAATCTCCATCCGATTGTAGATATTTGATTAAACCACGAGAAACAGACAAACAAACTTTCTCCACATAAAATTTAATGAAAATCGCTGTGCACACGTGGCATTTTCTCAACATTAGCGTAACTTTATATTAAGGTCCACCTAACCAAATCATAGTTACGCATTATTTTATCAACAGAAGAAATGGTAATCGAGGTGAGTTTCCAATAACTATTTTTCACTATTTTTTTTGTAAGTGTGATTAGTTAAATTAAAACACTTAATTAGTTCGATAAATCATTGATTAATTGACTTTTTATGAGTTTAGGCATGGTTTATGGATGAAAATTTAGAAGATCAGCGGCTTCCGCACCAGAAGAACCCACCGGAGTTTGTGTCTATGGAGAAATTGGCTGAACTGGGAGTTTTGTACTGGAAATTGAACCCTAATGATTACGAGAACGATGAAGAATTGAAGAAAATTCGTGAAAGTAGAGGCTACAGCTACATGGTATTTCTGTTATACTGTTAATTTTCTTTGTGATTTATCTTGTGGGTGTTGTGTTAATTTGAAGAAGAACCTGTTAATTATGATACAGAGTAGTAATTATCCTTCCTTGTGACCACGAGGTCACTAGTTCAAGCTGCAGAATCAGCCTCGTATAATAAACTTTTGTGGTTCTCTGTTTAATCCACTAGAAGCTACAAAAATTAATATGGTATTGGAACAGGACCCATTTCACTCAATATTGGGCTCTGAAAAAATTAAAAGATTCTCACGCATCATATGTGAAGCACTGGGCGTGGAGAGGGGTGTGGAAAAATACGAAAGTCTCTCGCATTGGTGGTTAATGAGATTAGAGAACTCCTTATAATGATTGGACAATCCTCCTCCTTTTGAGCTAGCTTTTCGGGTTTGATTTAGGTCCAGATCTAATTTTACAGATCGACTCTTTTCGGAATCGGTCGCGGTGGAGCTTTAGTGCATCGGGCTGCTTTTTTTAGTACCTTATAATTATCTTAGGTTGTAATAACCTTAATTTCACAATAGAAATATTCAAATATTATAATCACGGAATTCAAAGTTACTGCTGAAAATGGAACTAACAAAGAACTTGCAGAATAACAATGGAATAGTAAATGATAGATTGAGGAAGATAACTTGAAGGGAGATGATGAGAAGCATAGACTCAATGAAAGGGGATGAGAGGACTAGACGTTTTTCTCAACAATTTGCATAATCTCCAAAGCACATACAACTATCCCTTCTAGTGGATCCATTCTCGCACCCACTACTCAACCTGGATCCCAAATTAAGTCGGCCCTGTTGCTTATTCTCAATCCAATAGCGACTTGTGTAATGTTGGTATCTACAAAACGCTGGACCTGATTCATAACATAGGTGTTTCCCCAATTGCACATTCCCATGATATGAACTTAAGTCTGTAAATCAATTTGCTTTTGGAATTATTATTATGATTCGATTTAAGTCTGAGTTAACCTTTTTTCCCAATTCTAAGAAGCACAAACAAGGATTTGTAGAATTCCCGTCGTCAATATTATGAGTCACAACTATCTATTTTCTTTCTTTAGCTTTGCCACTTGTATACCTTATATAGTTACTGGAGAAAAACTCTGTTTTGTGTCATTTCAAGCTTAATATTTGTTTCCTATTATCCTCAGGGATTCCGTGGAACATCATACATGAAAAACATGAGTTTGCTGTTAGATTTAGGCCTAATTCTCCTAATAAGTTGAAGCTATTTTAATTATTCCTAACTAGGTTTGTGATTACCCCCCAGCTATCTGTCCACTTTCTACTTTAGATTTCTTGATTGGTAAAATTATCTAGATACTAAAAGATTGAACTTCTGTGTTGGCTGTCCCATATTTGTTGTATTTCTGCGCGAGTTCCATGCTAACCATGTTTTAGGGTTGCAATCTGGCCTCTTTTTTCCAATCTTTTTGCTGTATGTGCTTTTCAATATGTTTCTGTATTAAAGACCTGTGTCCTAAAGGAAGGTGACTGATGGTGGATATAGAATTGCCATTCGTTAAACATGCGCACACTACACATCAGCTCTTTATAAGTGTGTGATGTTCAGCGTAAATGGTCATCTCTTGTGTTCTTCATAGCTCACAAATAACTCCGCACTACTCAAATCAAAACTTGCAACTTCAGTTTCTTGGTTCTGTTAGTTTATCGACTTTGAATGTCGTTTTGCCAGAGCTCCCAATAGGCACTGATCTTTGTGATTATAGAGTATATCTTATGTTCAAATTAAAGATTGTACCTATTGCATCAATTTTAGACTCTCTTTCTTTACCAGAAATTCATAATGAACTGCACCTTCACTTTCTTAATCCTATCATATTTTTGTTTTGAAGGACTTGCTGGATTTGTGCCCTGAGAAGGTGGATAACTATGAGCAGAAGTTGAAAAATTTCTACACGGAGCACATACACGCAGATGAGGAGATACGTTACTGTCTGGAAGGGAGTGGATATTTTGATGTGAGAGACGAGGATGACCGCTGGATTCGTATCTGGATGAAGGCTGGTGATATGATCGTCCTGCCTGCTGGGATTTACCACCGCTTCACCCTCGATACTAGTAACTATGTCAAGGTGTGTTCAAGTTTTCATGAAGCATAGAATAAAGGATTCCTTCTACCAGTTACATAAATAAAGATCATAGTAGAATAGTAGAGGAAATTACACCTCAATTATCACTGCATAGTTACAAACAACAACAATATACCCAGTGAAATTCCACAAGTGGGGTCTGGAGAGGATATATATGCAGACCTTACTACTACCTCACAAAGGTAGAGAGGATGTTTCCAGAGAACCCTCGTCTCAAAAACCCATAAACAAAATAAACTAGATATGGAAAAAAGGAAAAGGAAAAGCAAAAGAAACGGAAAGAGCGACTAATAACGAAAAGCACATAATAGTATGTAAATACGATAAAATTAACATATATAAGAAAGATAATGACAACACAGGATACAAAGACATGACTAATCCTACTACCCTACTATACCTCACAGTCAGACATCAACCTAACCCTACTAAATTATTAGCCTGCTATTCTAATTCGTGACTTAAATTGGTAATGCAATCACTCTATTCGAGTACTTCTACATATTGTTAACAAGCCTTAGGGAATGTACTAATAGTTCAAGCTCTATTGAAATCCACCATAGAAGTGAATTTAATTTTTTTCTGTCAAACTAAGTAATGCAACTATGTAACTTACAAGTTTGATGGTATGTTAGCTATGCATTTCACTTTTTGTATATGATTTTGTTGCGCAGTTGATGAGGTTGTTCGTGGGAGAGCCGGTGTGGACCCCTTACAATCGGCCACAAGAAGATCATCCAGCAAGGAAGGAGTACATCAAGAGTATTACTGAAAGAGTAGGAGTGCCTCTTGCAGCACACTAAGACATTGATCTCATACAAGCTTCTGAGGAAGGCAAATTATTAAAACTTGGGAACAAGTTTTGCTGCATATTGTTGTAAGTTTGAATAGAATATCTGGAGACGATGTAATAATCAATATTCTTATCTGATGGACATATCTGGACTGGGAGTTTAAGTTGAGTTTTAGTCAGTGAATTTTGTTCTGTGTTCTGATATTATGTCAATGGTATGTGGTCTGATATTGCACCAGGACCAAAAACTATCCCTATGTAAAGTTATATACAGAAAGTATGAGGTTTTTAGTAAATAATTTGAGTTGTGGTTCCTATTTATTTATTTACTCTGTACCATTCTGTGTGACCTTTTTTTTTCTTTTGCCTCGGTCCAAAAAAGGATGTCATATTACTCTAATTGAAAATAATTTAACTTTAAAATTCTTCCTTTACTCTTAATGAAATGATTTTCAGTAATACAAATATCTAAGAATGATTATAGACCACAAGTTTTTAAAAGTATGTCTTTTTTTTTTGTTAAATATCGTGCCAAGACAAAGGATATTTGCAAATAAATTGAATGGATGGAGTTTTTCTTTTTTCCTAAATACCTTATCAAGTCAAAGAATATCCGCACATATGAAAGTTTTTTTTTTTTTTTTTGGCAAATGAAGATTTGAATATCAACAAGTGTTTAAAAATTAGTTGCATTCTAACACTTGCACTTTATGAAATCAACACCCTTCGTAATAATTTTAGCCCACCGGAGGTAAATATTCATTATATATTAAGTGCCCAAAATTATATCATCGAAATTTAAGTTAAAAGTTTCAAACATGATTTTTTTTAAAAAAAAAAAAAGAGAGAGAATTGCTTATACAGTGTGAACGAAAGAAAATTTGAATGACAAATATTTTTAGGACTCAAGTTGATACATACTTTGCAATAACAAAGTTCGAATTGCACGTGGACAACCAATTATGCTTAATAATATACTATATGCACAAAATAATTACTCCCTTTATTCATTTTTATTTGTCACTATTTTACTTATTAATATGAACTTTAACTAACATTTCAAAATTTGTCACTATTTTACTTATTAATATGGATTTTGACTAACATTTCAAAATGTATTTTTATATCATATCAGTATGAAAAGAATGTCACCTTATAACATTTTTCATATAGTTTTCAACTATATAAATTTTAGATTTTAAATATTAGAGTAGCAAGTTAATTGATTGGTAGGGTTAGGTAGATGTCTAGTCTTGGGGTTTAGTAGGGTAGCAAGAATAGTCGTATTTATATCATGTTTGTCATTATCTGTCATATATGCGTAAGTTTTTTCCTATTTACATATTGCTATGTGCTCTTCATTATGAGTTGCCCTTTCTATTCCCTTCCTTTTTCTTTTTGTCATGTCTAATTTATTCTGCTTATGAGTTGTTGAGATGAGGGTTCCTATGAGGCAGTGGTAAGGTCCGCGTCATTCTACCCTCCCCAGACCTCACTTGTGGGACTTCACTGGATATGTTATTGTTGTTGTAAATAGTAAATTTAACTACTATAATTTAATTTTGAAGTTTAATCAAGTTAACCTAAAAATGAGAAACAATTATAATATAAAAATAGAGGAGTATTACAAAATGAGTCCAAACCTTGAAGACCTTTTAGTGAATTGTTTAAAATAGTTTATTTCCCACCTCCACTTAAATAGGGTTTAAATACTTAAATACGAATACTAAAAGTTGCATTCCAATGGGCTATGGAAACAAGGTTAGCAGTTTTTTTCGACCAATTCTTCATAGAATTTTGTCGTTTTTTTTTTTAAATGAAGCCTTTAACAAAACTGAAAATTTAAGCTATGTGATAAATATTTGGCTTATATTTATGATATATAGCAATTTTTTTAAGAAAAAAATCACGAAATGTAGCTATACTTTGAGTTTAACAAATATACCGAACAGGTGTGTTTATGTATTTTCTATTGATACAATATATGCTTATAGCCATCACCTGAAGAAAATTCGTTTGTTAATACATCTAACACTTTTCTGATACAATTTTTACAACAAATATAAATATGCTTTATAAATATGCAAACTATAATTGTATTTCGTAATTATACCTTAAATTATAGCCATTTACGAAATTTATATTTGTATTATATCTAGATTACTTAAACCAAACGCGTTAGCAATATAACTAAATCAAGAAGACACTAGTAGTAATTAAAAAACTGAAGTTCACACTCAACTAATCTCGTAAATGGGAAAAGTCTCTTGACTTAGGCAAATTAAAGAGGGACATTTTTAAATTTTTTCTGAGAAAACTATAGTATAAATTAAAGTATGTGCGACCTTTGAAATATAAAATTACAACATGGACATTCCACCTGGTTTAAAAAAAGACCATGGACATTGACTCAGAAATGGTGTGTATATATATATATATATATCCTTTTAGTACTATCCATTATTATCAGATTTGGACAAATAAGGAAAGATGGTTTCCATAGCAATGGTATGTGATTGATAATATTTCCGTTTTTTTTTTAAAAAAATCCTTATAATTTATCTGTTGTTCTAGGCTAGGTTGTTCGGACTCTTCAAAATATCAGCATGCACGTGTCAAATTCGTAAAAAATATAATGTATTTTTGGAGAATCTGACACGAATGCGGCATTGAAAGTCCACGCAACTTAAGTTCTAGGTAGGGATATACAAATTTTCTTGAATTATTATGTGAATTGTATAGTTTCTTGATGCTAGTTATGATGTTAATTATGTAATGTTAGTTTTCAATAATTTCTATTGTAATTATACTGTAGATAAATAAAGTCAACATCAAATTCACTTTTCATGCAGTAGAATTTTAACAAGAGATGTGATACATAAAGAATTTTATTCACACTATATAGAATAATAATATGAGGGCAACATCAAAAATGAGAATTTCGAGATGCGGGCAATTTCATATGTAAGCGTAACACCTTATGTTCAAGGTTGGACATCTGAAGCATGAACACTTTATTATATAGGTTCAACATCGGAAATGAGAACTAGGATGACTCTTATTCTGACAGACCGACACCATATAATCAATATTTAACCTAACTCAATTCATTTTTCAGACCGCATATCTCATTTAACTATCATTGTGAAAATTCTTCGCATTTTTATTTTTAAAATGGGCTAGCTAATGATAATTTTTCTACACAGATTGTTATTTCACTTGCCTTCTTTTTTGGAATGGGTGTAATTGGTCATGTACATGAAGAAGAATATCATAATAAGGATCCTAGAGAGGAAGTCATTGAAGCATGGTACATGGATGATAATGAAAACAATCAAAGACTTCCTCATCATCATGAACCAAAGAAATTTGTATCTCTTGACAAGATCGCGGGTAAATATATATATTATTTTCTCTGTTTCAATTTATATGATGGTTTTCATATAGTCCATTTGGAGAAAAAGAGTTAGTGTTCTAAAATTCACTACGTACATGACATTTTCAGAGCTTGGAGTTCTTAGCTGGAGACTTGATGCTGACAAATATGAGAATGATGAGGAATTGAATAAAATTCGAGAATCCCGTAGTTATCTTTACATGGTATATCGAATTTTTACATATAATATAGTTATATATGGATTACAAATATAACTAGCTTTCTTTTTAGTCAACCAGGCCTTATTCGGACTCTTAAAAAAGTCAATGATATGTATCAGATTATCCAAAAGTAACGTCATCAAAATAATTTTCAGGACATTATTGAGGTTTCCCCCGAAAAATTAGTGAATTATGAGGATATGATAAAGAAATTCTTTGAAGAACACATACACATTGACGAGGAAGTCCGTTACTGTCTTGAAGGAAGTGGTACTGTTAGATTTCATTCATTTTGAACATTATTTGCAAACTAACTAATGTGTAATGTGTAATATGTAATATATATATTTATTTGACGAATATATATCACTAGATAGACTGACAGAGTATCTAGTAGCGTAATTTGTATGTTTTTGTTGTAGGTTATTTTGATGTTAGAGATTATAACGATGCTTGGATTCGCATTTGGGTGAAAAAAGGTGGATTAATTGTTGTGCCTGCTGGAATTTATCATCGATTTACACTTGATTCAAGCAATTACATTAAGGTACTTATTAAATAAGTAAATACTAATATTCATAATTACATAAGATAAAATGATTATCCTTGAGTTAGTGGTAAAATCTACGTATATTTTATCCTTTCTAAACCTTACGAGATTTTACTGGGTATGTTGTTGATGTTGTTCATATAAGGCAAAATCATGAAATTCAACCTTATTTTAGTTTCCATTTTCATCAAGGAAGATTCTAGTGTAGTTGTAAAGGTGGTTCAAAAATTTATCTCAATTACGTTTTTAAAATTTTATCTATAATAACTTTAGGTAAAAAACAAAGTTAGGTGTACTAATCAATAATAGACCACAAGGATTTATATACAATATTCTGTTATAATAATTATAATATTTTTTAAGTTTTGTTATTATATAAATTTCTGATTTTGTTGCCGATGAATTTTTCTAGGCAATACGTCTGTTTGCTGGTAACCCTGTTTGGACGGCATATTATCGTCCAAATGCGGATCATTTGCCTGCAAGGTAAATTTTTAACACCCTCACCCTTTTTTATTTTTTATTTAAATTTCTTAAACCTTTTTTTTTCTGCTGGTAGTTTGGTTAATAATTGAAAAAATGGTCTTGTGCATGGACACTGAATAAATTTAATATACTTTTTTCCAGGAAACAATATATTGAAACTTTTGGGTTGAGGAAAAGCACTTCTAATGTAATTAATGACGATGTTATTCATAGAGTTGATGAATTATAAACATTATAATTGCTCAATATTTTGAGTATTAGAGTTGTTTACGTGATGAGTAAAAAAAAAAAAAGCTCCCTCCGTTCAACTTTACTTGGTCTCTATACTATTTTGGGATGTTTAATAATACTTGTTCATTTTATGAAATCAAGAGATAATTTTACACTTAATTTATTCTTATTATTAATTATAGTCATTTTCTTATCATATTTTTCAAGATATCATATTTATTATAGTCAAAAGAATAATTTAATAAAATTATTTCATTATTTATTACTTTTTAATCCTGTTAAATTAATAGAAGTTAAGTATCTATGATATTTGCACTTAGGATAGGTTGTATACAGGTGTGACTTTTCCTCGAATCTCGTGCGCCACTTTCTATTTCACTTTACTTTAAAAAAGGACAAATTACACAGTTGATTGGTTGATAAAAATAAGGGTGGTTTATATAAACCATATAATATAAAGATTTAATTTCCATCCTTTTCTACTTTTTTTTATTTACATAAATCTCTTAAAAAATATGATAATTCGAATACATTAATTTAGTAATTTAGATACATTAATTCAGTTTCAGATATAACAATTAGGATTGTTAAGTATCGACAAATAATATTTAAAGCTTGATACATTGAACATAGAGATAATTTAAGAATCATAATTAATATATTCAGATTACTCAATCAATGAATTTGGATGGAAAGAATGAGATTTTTGAAATTTTTGAAAATGGGTGAAAATAATAAAAATTATGGTAGATATAGGAATATAATTAGGTAATTTTTCCTAAAAATAATCATATATACTCCACTATTTCATATCAAAAGTATATATTGTATGTATAACATATATATATATATATAGACACGCATTATTTTTTTGAAAATAAAAAGGGTACTAGAAAGAATATATCCACTTGATTTGTTTTTTCAGCTAATAATTTCTCATGTAGTGATGCTTGCTTTTTGAATGGGCTATGTAGCACAATAATATAATGGGCCAATGCTAGCTAGATCTTGGGCTTAAGGCCCAAAAAAGTTCATGATTGAATCCTTATTTTGGTTGGAAAAAGTCATGCTTGGATTTTTATTGAATTTGTTTGTGAAGACGAAATAAAATGGATTTATTAACGTTTGAATTGAATCTAATATTGTAGTTGATATTGTTGGGAACTTGGGACTTTCATTATAAGACCACATACCAAAAGGAGTCATTGGAACAATTAGAATCAATTTTGAAGAAAACATGGTGTTGAAAAGAAATTAAAATTTTATTTTAAGCTATCGCGATATTTGATAAACATATTCGCTAATTTACCACATGGGAATAGTAAGTATATAATGCCAATTTAATTTATACATTTGATACTAAAAAGTCCATGTGTTGTTTGACTTAATAACATGTTCTTGATTATTACTCCCTCTGTTTCATATTAAGTTAATTATTAGGAAATTTTTGATATTTCAAAATAAGTAAATTGTTCACTTTTCAAGCGATATGTTGGAATTTTTTTCCAATTTTACCTTATTAATTAAGTTTCTAAGGTTGAGTTTTGTAAGAGAAATAAATGATACTTTTAATTAGTGTGTAAAGTTTGAAAAAGATAAAAATAGAAAAACATGATTTAATTTTATTTTTATTTTTTTCTTAATATGTGTGAAATGACCTTTATCATATTTATTACGTAATGAATGAGCTTATTATATTTGAGAGTTGAAGTCAAATGTCAAATTGAATAAGTTACAACAACTTACGACCATGAAAAGTAACAAACTCATTATTTAATAGTATTAGTACAACATAATCTCATATGTGATAAAGTAGTTAACAAATGAAAAGTCGACGCCTTAAAAAAATAAGTAAATAATATTCAACTATTATTTATCTTGGGAAATGAAATAACTATCCCATATTTAGAAATATTTTAATAAGTATCAAAAATATTGATAAAATATTTTTATTAAATATTAGAAATTCAAATTTTAAAATTATTTTTATGCATACTCTCAAATATATATATTAGCTCACCACTTAAAATATATTAATCTTCTCATGGTACCCTATTTGGTGGATAATCATAGAGGTTGATGTTTTTTAAGCGGTGAATTGCGACACATTTATTCATTTATGATAATAATATTGTAAAAAAAAAATATATATGTCAGTCTTTTGAAATCAAACGAATTAGCCTGAATAAGCTTTACTTTTATGAAATTTTTATTAGTAAAAGTATTCAATGAAGATCTTAGTACTTAATATATAATTAGATATTATCAAACATGTATTACTTACAAAAATAAAATACTTCCCACCTTACCATTTCACATCCCAAATGACGGGAACACCCTTACATTCATCTACCCTCAAAATGGTGAATTCATTTAACCTGGACAGATTCTCTAATGTAATGACAGAAAGGTTAATTAAGTCTTTTCACAAACTATACGTGAGAAAAACGTGAGACCCAGATTTAAGGAGGGTTCTATTATATTTTTGTCTCCTATTTATAAACACACATTTTAAGGGTTCCTACCGCTCTGAAAGTCAGAAGAAATAGCAAAAGCCAAAAAATGGGTTCCATCGCAAAGGTATGTAAAAATTTTACTGATTCACAATCTTTATCTTCTGAAGTTTTGTAATTTTTTTCATTTTTGCTTTGTGGGTATTGTTTTTCTTGAATTTTATGGGGTTCTTTATGCTATTTGTTTTTCCTGGGAAGTTGTTTGATCTGCTTCTGAATTGTATTTTTGTATTCCATGGTACTGTTAAGATTTTGGTTGTTTTCTCTTTTGTATGATGTTTATTAAAGTTCCGATCTTTGCTGGGAAATTTCTTATACGAGTATGTGATTGATTTGGTAGCTTGATTTTGGATTGTGTAAAGGGTTTGAGGTGTACTGTTTTAAGTTTTAGCTTATTTGATACGCATATATATGTGTGTGTGTGTGTATATATATAGCTAGATATATATTCGTTTTTGTTTGTGCATACACATAAAGATAGGAATTTTGCAAGTGGGGTTTTGTCTTTTCTTTGCTTACTTTTGATTATGGGCGTTTGCCTTCTGGGTCGAGCTCGTCACACTGAACTTGCCTGAGTTACCTCTCCTATGTGGTTTTACCCTGTGGCCACCCAAAGGTAGCGGCTGCGGGTTTCCATGTTATAAAAAAAGAAAAGTTAGGAATTTTGCAAGTGGGTTTGTCCTTTCTTTGCTTAATTTTGATTTCGGATTCTGTAAAGGTTTTCATCAGTTCTGTTTTCTATTTAGATTTGCTAGCTTGTTTGATACACCCAACTTACCCTTGGTGAATAATTGTTTTTCTTTGTGTATACTTATATTGATAGGGATTTGCGTCGGCATTTTTTTTGGTGACAAATGTTAAATGTGTTCCCTTTATCCATTTTACAATAACAACAATAGCATAACCAGTGTACTCTCATGAACTGGATCTGAGGAGGGGTAGTGTATATGCAAACCTTACTCGTTTTGATAGACCCTTGGCTCAAGGAAAAACTTGCTTTTTCCATTTTATGAAATCCTTTAATGGTATTCAAGTTGTGTGGCTTGCAATTGTTTATTCTGTGGAAAAAAAACTTATAGTTTGCTAGGACATATTCTGTGCTTATGGGTAGACGTAGACGATGTTGCTGTTGGGGAAAGGGTGTCTTCAATGGATCAAATCTGGAGTTGATGCGACTCAAGGAGTTTCGCTTTTTGGTAATAAATGTGAAATATTACCACAGACAAACCAAACAATTTCACCTAAAGAGCACCTGACAACTACACCCACCTTCTAGGAAGAGTGATATGATTTAGTAGGCCTCAAGCAAAAACAGAACCAATTACGCAAATGTTGAATCAAAAAATGACATTTAACAGCTTTGCTCGGCCCCTATACTCAAGTAGTTCTGTTTATTTGCTAAGAATAAACAGTGTGACTATAGGAAAGTTGAAAACTAGTCTACTATATATTTTATTACAGAAATAGAAGGCTGACCATAGGAAAGTTGAAAACTATTCTATTTTCTACTTTATTGTACTTGATGGAAATCATCATGGATCAACAAAGGAATTCTGGTAAACGAGATAGATAAACAAAGCAAATTTGGATGTACTTCCATGAAGAAGTAAATGAAAGTAAATCAATTTATGAAGAAGCTGTGATTTTTTATAATGAAGATCTTCCCTGTCCTTACAATAGAGTAGAATGTGAATTTCTTGAACTCAAGCCGGGAAGAAAAGTACTAGATAAGCCCCCAGGGCTTAGTTCATGTGTCAAATGTTGACGAGGAACTTGGTCTTATGTCACAAGTTTGAGCCTTACGCTATTCCAACTAAGCCTGGTATTTTAAGTGGAGAAGGATAGAGGGATGACCCATTATCCTCTAGTTTCAAAGGCTGCAGTTGGTCCTAAGGGTTGGCCCCATAACACCACGCCACTCCCCTCCCCTCTCTTTGAGGCGTGAGTATGAGGTCTCATACAAACTAGAGACTTTAACTTCAATCAGATGGCCTTTCAGAGTACAAGGCCTGGCGACTTTTTTTTTTTTTTTTGATAACAAGGGGAATCTACAGCCGCTACCCTTTGGGCGTGCACAGGGTAAACCCTGCTCCTATGTAACAACTCGGAAACTACATAGGAGAGGTAACTTGCACTAGGCAAGCCCTGACAGCATTATGATGATTAATAACTTCAAGTGAACTTTCTGATAGTTAATTACTTAAACTTTTATTTGATTCTATTTTTTCTCTGCTAGATGTTTTGGATTTTTCCGATTTGTGACAAAAAGTATACAAGAAGTATAATTTTGAGACGTCTTTCAAGATGAGAAACCTTGAAGAACCTGAAAACCTGTCTCATATGAAAACTGACGGTGAGCTTGAATAGATCACCGACGCATAGTCTGAAGGACATGATAATTACTTTGCCGAGTAGAAGTAACTGACTGTGGTTCTGCATTTATTCTAATAGAGTTAGCTCCTCTTGAGCTCTCCTAGATGAAGAGCTTGTAATACTTTTTTACAGTAGACACCAAAAAGGAAAAACAAATACATCAAGCATTCCTAGGCAAGCTTTTAATTAGAGAACAAAGACTAGTTAGATTTACGCTCACCAAATTTTGTTTTCCTTGCCTCCTTTTTTTGTTCAGGTTTAGGGTCGGCAAGCTTAACTGTATACTCTTAATATTACGATGTTACTATCAATACATATGGTTATACTTTTTGGCTTTTCGTTTAACATTTTAACGGTTTGTGATTTGGCTACTTTGTTAGAGTTACTTGACCCCCTAAATTTGCATAGAGAAGAATGATGATAATGCTGTTTCTGGATGAATGTATATAAATATAGATTACCATAAAATTGCGAGTTGGAGAAGGAAATGGAGAATTATTCACAGGCTCTTTTTGTTTTTCTTCAATTCCTACAGGATCCAAGAGAGGACGTCATACAGGCATGGTACATGGACGACAGCGATGAGGACCAGAGGCTTCCTCATCACCGTGAGCCAAAGGAATTTGTGTCTCTTGACAAGCTTGCTGGTAAAGATCAGGCTAAGCATTATATCTATGTAAATTATCTAGGAGGAACGGAAAAACCATCTTCACCATCCACTTAAAAAGAAAAAGCTAGTTTCTGGGCAGTTTGTCTTCCCTCAATACTCCCGATAAGTATTGGGGATATCTGAATAAGGATCTCACATTTGTAAAATCTGGTTAAGTGGATAAACTACTTTTCAGTTAACACTACTAATCTAATTTGTTGAAACTCTCTTGGTATTTTGGGGGGTTAGAAATTGAATAGATGAAAATCTTTTTTTATGTTCCCATTGGTGGATGAGAATCCCCCATTGATAGGATGTATCATCATTTGTCCAAATTCTAATTGTGTCCTTAATCATATGATGAACAAGGAATAAAATAATGAACCAACCCTAGGTGTAGTTACAAATTGATCGCTGGATTTGTTCTCCCTTCATATTCCCTTCTTAATTACCATGTGAAAATTTCAGAACTTGGAGTGCTCAGCTGGAGACTTGATGCTGACAATTATGAGATTGATGAGGAGTTGAAGAAGATTCGGGAAGAACGTGGATATTCATACATGGTCTGTTGAAGTTACAAAACCGAGACCTTTCATTATGTATACAAGTTGGTCCCTTTTTTTTTTAACGAGTACTGAAGCTTTAAGGTTCATAATTTGCTTCAGGATTTCTGTGAGGTTTGCCCTGAGAAACTACCGAATTATGAGGAGAAAATCAAGAACTTTTTCGAAGAACACCTGCACACTGATGAGGAGATCCGTTACTGTGTTGCAGGAAGTGGTATGAATGAAGTTTATTGATTGGATTTTGCCATACTGCTTTCTAACTACTGTTGCTAAATATACACTTCTGGGTGTAGGTTATTTTGATGTTCGGGATGCGAATGAGAACTGGATTCGCGTCTGGGTAAAGAAAGGTGGAATGATTGTTCTGCCAGCTGGAATCTATCATCGCTTCACGCTTGATTCAAGCAATTACATTAAGGTACTTCATAAGAGTATTCATGAATATACATAGTTAATCCTGTAATGGCATGTTGAGATGAGGATTTCCAGGAAATAGCTTCTCTACCTCTATGAGGCAGTGGTAAGGTCTTTGTACATTCTACCCTCCCCAGACCCCACTTGTGGGATTCCACGGGGTATTCCACTGGGTATGTTGTATGTATATGATCCTATAATGGCATTGTCATGTTATTTTCATCGCTCTCCTTTGGAGGCGCTTGTGCTTGACTGAGAAATGGTTTTTGTAGGCAATGCGGCTCTTTGTTGGCGACCCAATTTGGACTCCATACAATCGTCCACATGATCATCTGCCTGCAAGGTCCATCTCTAGACCCCCGCTATACTATCTGGTCCATTTGTTTTAGTTGGATAACCAGAAACAATCTTTGGGCGTGGAAGCTAATGAACGTCTTTTTACATGCAGGAAAGAATATGTTGAGACATTTGTCAAGCCAGATGGCGCTGGTCGTGCTGTTAATGCTGCTGCTTAAATCGACTATAGGCGAGGAACTTGAAATCTTATTATATTGTGTAATAAATATTACCATATGGTGGTTTTGCTGTTCTTGATGTGTGCCTTACTCTGCTTGTGAGTGCTGTACCCTGGCACTAAATAAATCCCTTCTTATGGGAGATTGATTGTTTATATGCAAGTGGAATCTATTATGTGATTTTAGGTACTTGTTCTTGTCAAGTGGTTCAGTTTCTCCTAATTTTGTTTGTAATTTAGTTGCAATTTCCTTTTTGTTTGTTGTATTTGTTCCTTTTTCCAGAATCGTCTCCATGCGCTTTGCAAGTAGGGGAAACGATTTTTTCATGTTCCGTTGGTCAAATTTTGTTGGATCTTTTTACTACTGAAACTACCTTCTTAACGTAAGTAGGAAAAATAATTTTCACAAGTAGTATTTCATATTGATTGTGCTCTCTCTCTTCCCTCCAACACACCTTATTTTCATCCCATCCCCTATATCCCTCATTTAGGGATGACACTTGGGCAGGTTGGATCAAATTTGAACGGGCTATATATAAACGACTTGAACTAGGTAGTGCACAGCTAAAATATCTTCTTCAGCTGCTTAATTTTACTGTCAGTTTTATTAATTATTTATTCAATTGCTTCAACTAAGAAAATGTCAATTGACGTATTTGTTTCAACGGCTTGATTTTACAATATTACTCTTAATAAATCATTTTTTCCCATTGCTTCAGCTATTAATATATATAAAAATTTTGATTGACAAATTTTTATATGTGCAATATAAATTATAACAAAATAAGTAATATATAATATTTAAAATTCATATAAATCGAGATAAGAAAATAACATATATTGTGCCCGTGCGCATCACTAACATATATTCTCTCTGTCCTATTTATGTGACACCTTTTCCTCTTTGGTCTATCCCAAAAAGAATGTCATATTTTTCAAATTAGAAATAATTTACCTTTACAATTTTCTTTTTACTCTTAATGAAATGATTTTCATCCACATCTAAGAATAATTTTAGATCATAAATTTTAAATTTTTTTTTTTTAAATACCGTGTCAAGTCAAATAGTGTCACGTAAAATGAGACGAAGGAAGCATGCAATACCCACCAAATTTGGTTGTTGACTGGCAAGTATATATGGTGACTATATGGGTAAGCACATTTTCTACTTATATATCAACCACCATTCACTGTCCCACTCTTTTTCATTGTATAAATAAATTTTATACTTGTTCCACCCCGCCCCTTCTATCAAACAACACCCATAACCCTCCTTTGAGTTATTTCTTGGTCTCT
>JAPFFP010000113.1:20111686-20149252 GCA_026153255.1 Solanum medicagineum
TAGTGGCATTAGTATGCACATATCTTATATTTGACTGGTTACATTCGTATGTACATATCTTATACTTGGCTGGTTGCGTTAGTATGCACACATCTTATTGCATTCGTACCATTTGTGATATTATAATATATTGAGACATTTCATTATATGGCCTGTAAAGCCTTGAGACACTTTAGTGTAAGGCTTGCGATGCCTTGAGATATTTGAGTACACGGCCTGCGATGATCTTGGGTTCTATTTGGTAGCTTGGACTCGATAGATGTGTACAATGGCCCAGTGCTGACCATGATTCCACCTTATACATGGTATGTGATACCATTGCATTGCATCATTGATCCATGAATTTACTGTCTTTACTTTCTTCTATCTATGTTTATATTGCATACTAACCTTTAGTTGCAGGTGGAAGAGACTTTTAGTTATTACATACTTGTTTGATTTTTCTTACCCAATCGGTTGAATCGAGTATATTTTGGTGTACTCCGCCCCTACTTTATTTCCTCCCTGCAGATCGAGCACAGGGACTAATACAAGATAGTTGATTCACTTTAGCAAAGCTTTTGCTAGTTATCCAGATCTTAGCGGTGAGGTTCAGACTTCGAGTCATCGTGGATATTTAAGACTTCTTTTATTGTTTCTTTTATGACTTTGTATCAGATATTTATCAGCTTTGTATTCCATTTGAGATAATTGTATTTGCTCTATCCTACCACTTTATATGCTCTTATACTCATGACTCCAGGTTTTGAGATTTCATATGTTATGTTGTGATTGTTTTCGCTTTACTTTATTTTCTTTAGTTGAGATCTGATTTTAGGTTAGGACAAGTTTGATATCGGAGCTCTAGGTTTATTGGTCTCATGAGTCAAGGGCAACGTATTTAGTAGAATCTCATGGATCAACGTGTATACGTCCACACTTATCTTCAGGAGGCTACAACACTTGATAGGAAAAACTTTCATGTGTTGCTTCTATTCGTGTGCTTTTTCTTATCACATGTTTTGAAAGTATCTAACCTAATCCTTCTGCGCATATGTTGATCACTAGATCCTATCGATCAGTGGAGGGCCAGATTCAACTAATATGACTCCCATTTGAGGTCGAGGCAGAGTTCGTGTTATGGACAAAAGCCGAGGACTTGCTATAGAAGTAGCTCCGCCCAGAGGACAGACTAGATCATCTTATCCAAAGGCTTCTTATGAGCCAGAGGGGCCTATAGGTCCTATTTCACCGCCCTCAGCCCTAGAGGATACACCCTCAGTTCAAGAGTTACTCTTGAGGATATTGGCTAGATTTAAGGGAGCACCTCCGGCCCCAGCTACTGTTGAGGTACTAGATTCTACAATGCTGGTTGGCCTTTCTATAACTCCAGCTTAGCCATCTATGATTTATGTGGCTCTTTCTTTAGCCCCAGCGGATCCTCCTATGACTGCTATAATTCTGCCCCAGACATCAAGGCTGAGTTCGGGTGCACAGATTAAGAGTTTGTGCCCTCATCTTCTACTGGTCCTTCTATATCTAGAGCTGAGAAGAAAAGTTTTGAGCGGTTTGTGCGGTTGTCTGCCCCAAGTTTCGACAGTACCTTTTGTGATAGAGCTTATGATTTCTTATCAGATTGTTAGTACCAGCTATGTAATTTGGTCATTTTTCAGTAGCATGGTGTTGCTTATACCTCTTACCAGTTCACCAGCCTAGTTACGGAGTTATGGAGGTCAGTTTTGGCTCGTTAATCGGTTGGATCTCCATCCATGACATGGGAGCACTTCATAGAGATATTTTTGGAGAAGTTCGTACCATATAGCCTTCAGGATAGCCGCCGGGATGAGTTCGACAAGCTTCAGTAGGGTTCGATGTTAGTTTTGTACTATGAGGCTAGATTTCATACATTGTCCAGATATGCCTTGTCTAGTATCCCTACTGAGTTCGATAAGATACAATGGTTTTTCAAGGGTTTGGCAGGGTATCTCTAGGAGGCTACAACTTCGTTGATATTGGCTGGAGCCACATTTCAGAGTATTGTGGATCATGCTCGTATGATAGAGCGCATCATGAATGATAGACAGGATGGCGGGAAGAGGTTCCTGACACAATCCAGAATCGGATCACGACTATAGAAGGATAAGCCAAAGCGGAAACCATCATAACATATCATATGAAATCCCCAAAACCTAGGGTCATGAGTACAAGAGCATCTAAAATAGTATTGAAGAGTAAATACAACTGTCTCAAAATAAGATACAAAACTATCTCTCAATATCTGATACAACATCTGAAATAGAATCAATAAAAGGAAAACTCAAAGATCCACGATGACTCGAAGCCTGAGCCTCACCGCTAAGATCTGAATAAATGGATTGTAACTCAGCTAGAATGATCAACTACCCTGTGTGGGTCCCTGTGCTCGATCTGCATGGAGAAAATAAAGTAGGGTAGAGTACACCGAAATATATCCAGTAATTTCATCTAATTGGGTAAGAGAAATCGAACAAATATGGAATAACGAAGATTACTATCACTTGCATACAAAAAGGTTAGTGCGCAATAAAAATATACATATTAAAAAATACAATCTCCATGACCACCAATGGTATAATATAATGACAGATATGATCACAATGCATGGAACTTATCAAATCATATATCAAGCATCTCACAACCTTCCCACCTATCCTTGGTCAAGGAATATCACAATGCCTCGACCTTGCCACCTACAGATTTATGTCAGAGTAGGGAGAAAATGTAATAATACATTTGGTAACATATAGTTTATATATATTTGTCATGAAATTTTCGTGCTTCGTACGGGTTCAATATTTATTCATAAACTTATTTTTAACTTTTGTTAATTAAAGATATTAAATCATCTCATTAAGTGTAAAATCAATACCTCATAAATATTACTAATATTGATAAATTTTAAGTGATAATGATTAAGGATTTATAATTTTTACTTCAAAACAAATTATAACATATACTTGTATGGTAGTAAATTATTTCATGTTTTGCGCAAATCTAATGTGAAGAGGTCTATTAGAATGCCCATAATTAGAGTATTTTTCGTCATTGATTCCTGATTTTTTACTTGAAATGATTACAAAATATACAAAAATATTATGGACATTCAAATAACAAAAATATAATTGAAGAATATGAATTTGAAACTAAAGATTATAGTTAAAGGGATTCCCATAATTTTAGAAAAATTATACATTGATTAAATTAAAGTAGAATAAAAAATGTTTTAAATTTTTTTCTATAAATACCTTACTGAGGTTGACACGTCAATGGACACACTACTACTTTTTGTTGAAAATGATGATTTTAAAAATTGTATTAACTTATAAGGGAAAAAATCAACTTTTCAAAAGAGTTGCTAATTAATTTTTAAAGAAATATTAAGAAATCTTTTAATTTAATTTCAAAAACACTTAAACTAGTATTTTTTTTTCGAAATTCCAAAGAATAGATACGTGGTTCTTATTTTCATTTCAGAAAGATTTTACGGCACTTAAAATATCTGCTAACATGCGATTGTCCGACAATTTAAATCATTTGACTATTTTAGGAAAGTAAATGAAAAGACAAATTTTAAAAACATTTGAAAGAAAATTTTTGAGATATTTAAATTAGATAGTAATTTAATACTTAGAATAATTTAAAAAATTCAAGATTCGAAAAAAAATAAATTATTTAGTTAGAGAGACAAGCCAACATAAAGAAACAGGTTCGTCTTTGGAAGATTTGATTAAGTTAAACCAAAATTAAAGCCGGAATCAAACAAATAATTATAATAATCAACATAATAAAGTTCTCAATGGGCCATTTAAGTGTCCAATGTGGACTACTTTGGGCCTAAAGTCAGGTTGTATACTCCTGGACTGACATGGGCCTTCAGCTACTATTTTGGGCTTTTGGCCCAATTCCTGCTGTGTATAAACTTGTATACACCTATTGTATACCAATGTATATATACATTATTGTCCCTTTATTTTAGCTTCTAAGGCCTGCAAATCAACTCCTGTTTGTCCAGCAATGATGTTGACTCATGAATACACAATTATTAGGCCTCTATGGCCCAAACTCGGAACACAACGGAGCGAAGAAGAGTCTATTTTGGACTCCAATGGAATTTCACATGCAACAAAAATAAATGAAATACGTAAGTAAAAACTCATTGATTTAATATGAACAAATAAAAAATAAACCCATATGCTTGATAAATGTTGGTGAGCAAACAAACAACTGGGCATAATATCGACCAAAACTTACAACTCAAAGGATAATTGTTAGCATACTACCTAAAATTATTTAAAGTGGCCATGTACGTTGATGTTAGAGTCGTCAATATGGGCTAGGCCCATTGGATCAACTTGGTCTAATCCGTGATTTAGCAGGGCTGAGATTCGATTTTTTAATCCCATTTAAAAAATAAATTTTTTAGCCCGGCCTTAATAAGCTTGCTTATTTGTAGGGTTTTTGCAATATGGGTTGGGCCAGTCCGTGGGTCGAATTAAAAATAAAAATAAAATATGGTATTAAAAATAATAAGATTCCAAACTCAAAGTTCATTTAAAATTTTAAAATAGTAAAATTTAGATACAAATTATGTTTTTATAATATGTACTCCCTCCGTCCATCTTTACTTTTCCCTTATCGACTTGATACCGGAATTAAGAAACAGCAAATAATAGGGACAATTTTACTAAATCACCCTTTGAATATAATAAGTACAATGTCTTGAAAAAATTAACAAGAAAATAACAATAATTAATGATAAGGGTATACTAGAAACTAAGTGTGAAATTATTTTTTGATTTCATAGAGTGGACAAGTATTGTTGGACATCTCAAAATAGTATAGTGGACAAATAAAAATGGACGGAGGGAATAATAGTAACACTAATACTATGTAATATTGTTTTGTTGCTATTTATTTTAATATTTTAAATTATAATTTAAGTTCAATTTTTTTTTGAAAAATATATATGAATAAATATTTGGGTTGACTCGCAAAAACCCGCAACCCACGTACTAATGGGTTGGGCTAGCTGTTTTTTATCCCATAAAAAAAGGGGGTCAACTCGGTCTGGCCTGTCAAATTCCAAAGCCTGAAAGGGCTAGCCCAGATGGGGTGGGCTGATCCGTATTGACGGCTCTATTGATTATTCATCACTAAATTTAAAAAAATCTTCAAACAGACCCTGATTAACGACTCCACATTAAGCAAATTAGGCATTTTGTAGTACGGTAGCTAAGCTTAATTGATTACTTACTTCTCTGAAAGGGCAATAGAAGTCTTTGTAAAAATTGCAAGGTTATTACGAATGAAAATACTTTCACTTGACATAGGCTTCAAGTGATGAATTTAGAGATTAAGAGAGAAAATCAACATATATTTTTAGTGCATTGATATCAAATAACATTCAAACTAAATAATTTTTTTGAGAATTACTATCCTAATATATTTAAAAATTTGAAACTAATTTAAATTATAACCCTCTAAACTTTTTTACTCGTTTGTAAGAAGATGCTCGAGAAAAAGAGGGAATTATTGCAAAAAATATTAACTAAAATATATTATGTTTTATATATATCTTTTTCTTGTTTAAACTAAATAGCACAATTGATACACAAATAATTTTATACACAAACTTACTGAAAAGTTGCATCAAGTATTTTAAATAGCTGGAGGAAAAAACATAGCACATATTGTTAATTTAATTGTATTTGGTCTTGAGATTTGCTCTTTGGAAGAGCAATCAGCAAAATTTGAAGAAAAAAAAAAAGGTTTTGTTATTTCAATTATACTTTCTTTGAAGATTTGTTCTTTCAAAGAGCAATTAGAATTAATATTTTAAGAGTCATTCTCCTTTAAAAGCTAGTCTAGATATTTTTTTTTTTTTGTATTATTTGTACCTCTTCATTTTATAAATCCTATTTTACTTCTTCATCTACTTATTCGTACTTCTAAATTTGTACATGATATTTTACTTCCCGATCTAACTAGCTTTGTGAATCTAAACCAAAACATATTTCAAGTTGGATGATTATCCTCTTCAAATTTCATTTGTGATATTCATTATTTAAATATGTTGTTGTGATCTTCATAAAAAAAGTCATCTTTTATATTATACATTTATTTTTATGTCTAAGATTTTGAAAGTCCTAACGGATTACTTTGTAATTTATTTAATTTTAATTCGTCTTTTTTATTTGTTCTATATTTACTATGAGTTTTATTTAAAGTCCAATTTTAAATCTTACATCAAAATTAAAGAATACATATTTATCATAATAAAATCTCATTTAGACAATAATGACAAAAATCATAATTTGTATGACTTCAACTCCAATTTTTTGTTTCAGTTCAATGACCAAAAAATGTAAACAATTTCACTTAGACAATAACTTTACATCACATCTATATCTACTGTTGGCATAGCATCGTAACAATTTCACTTAGACTAACTTTAGATCTCATCTATATCTACTGTTGGCATAGCATCGACGAAGTATCTCAGGCAGGGACCTCATCTCATCTGACAATCTATCGACTCAAGGAATAGGTTTTTCTTCTCAAAGCTAAGGCTCAACCTCATTTAGACTCTAAGAACACTAATTTGATCAACTTCAGCCATTAACATACTCATCTCAAGACCCAAACCACATCAATCAATACGGTCAGACAGTCAAGGCTCTAGATATTACCCCTAAGTTCGTTCTTGAAGTCTTTTACAGAGAATTCATGTAGGGTAAATATATAATCACACAATAATACATGTAAACAGTTAATTCAAAATATGATGATTATCAATTTAAGGTATTGTATAGAAATTAAAGATAAGTTTTAAGAAAATCTTAAAGAATTACAACTCAAGACCTATCAACTATCAACTATCAACCTACTACATACATTGGGGCACTTGGAAGAACAATTTCATGTTCTGGGTAGCCTTTACAAACCTGCGAAGAAGATTGTACAAGCTTCAAGGAAATCTTGACCTTGAACTTGGAAACCCTCAAGCTATC
Organism: Solanum medicagineum; assembly: GCA_026153255.1. Classification (NCBI taxonomy): domain Eukaryota; kingdom Viridiplantae; phylum Streptophyta; class Magnoliopsida; order Solanales; family Solanaceae; genus Solanum; species Solanum medicagineum. Next base: position 20,118,715 of record JAPFFP010000113.1, read on the forward strand.
TCCTTTTCTCCTCTCAGAATCTTTGCTTAGACTTAGAAGAATGTGGGTTTTTGAAATCCTTTTGTACAAATTTAGGTTTAAAAACACGTTTTGGGACTTAAAAATGGGTTGAAAATTATCAAAATACCTTTCCCAAAATTTAAAAGAAAAAGTTTAAAATTGGTACACTGGTCCATGACGAGCCAGGGCGCGAACCAGTGTATTTCGCGAATTTTCAAAAAATTCAATGTTCCATCAAAAATATATAAAAAAAACTTTAAGTGTTAGTCTGCGCCCCCTCCGCGTCGCGCCAGGGGCATAGATCAACACTGTTTCGCAATTAATTAGCAAAAAATATTTTTCGACCTAGTTGCTCTTAAATCGGGTCGAGACCATATTCCCATTCAATTTTCTCTGTTGATCGTAAATTCGATCTCGGATTTTCTATTGGAGCTTTGGAAGACACGTTGTGCGCATGATTACGTTTTAGGAGCATTTCAATAATTTTATGGGTTGTTACATCATCTCCCGTTTGGGATCATTCGTCCTCAAATAATGAGTAAAAGTAGAATAAAAGCACGTGTGATGTCAAAACTCATCTCATTCCTCACTAGGGAAATCTCAAAGTCTCAACTATCCATCACTTATCTATCTCTATCTTAGACTTGGGAATAGAATCGGATTAAGACATTAACTCAAAGAAAGAAATTTCAATAGCTTTAAAGATAGGGGCATTACCTTCGACATCATCATCATTCGGCACGAATAGGTGCGGGTATTTGAGTTTCATCGCTTCCTCAGCTTCCCACGTAGCTTCCTCAACAAATTGATTCCTTCATAGGACTTTGACGGAGGCTATCTCTTTGTTCCTCAGCTTACAAACTTGTTGATCAAGGATTTGCACTAGAATTTCTTCATAGGATAGGCTATTTTTCACTCCCGTACTCTCGATAGGAATAATTACCGAGGCAGGATCTCCCAAACACTTCTTTAGCATTGACACATGGAATACCAGATGGATTTTATCTAACTTGAAAGGCAGGTCCAATTCATAAGTGACCTTCCAAATCTTTATCACAATCTGATATGGTCCGATATAACGTGGACTCAACTTCCCCTTTTTACCAAACCTCATGACACCCTTCATGGGTGACACCTTCAAATATACCCTATCATCCACATCAATCTCCAAGTCTCTTCTCTTCTCTGATAACTTTTACCTTCTCCATGGACTGGTGAACAAGATCAAGTCCGATCAATTTAGCTTCACCAACCTTGAACCAGCCAATTGGTGATCTACATCTCCTCCCGTATAATGCCTCGTAAAGGGCCATCTAAACGCTGGCACGGTAGCTATTGTTGTATGCAAACTAAATCAGTGGTATGTGGTCATCCTAGTTACCCTTGAAATCGATGATGCAAGCTCTCAACACATCCTCCAAAGTCTGAATGGTGCGCTCTGCCTGTCCATCTGTTTGGGGGTGAAAAGTTGTGCTTAGATATACTTTCGTACCCAATCCCTTCTAGAAAGATCTTCAAAATTGAGAGGTGAATTGAGATCCTCTATCCGAGATGATGGACAAGGGGACCCCGTGCAACCTCACAATTTCACGAATGTATAGGCAGGCATCCTCCTCAGTCATACTAGTTCTCTTGACTGCCAAGAAGTGGACTGATTTAGTCATCCTATCAACAATCACTCATATCGAGTCATACTTCTTTTGGGACCTAAGTAAACCGGTAATGAAATCCATGTTGATCATCTCCCACTGCCACTCAGGAATTTCAAAGTTCTGAGCTAACCCATCGTCTCTGATGTTCAACCTTGACCTGTTGATAATTAGGACACTTAGAGACAAATTCAGCAATGTCCCTCTTCATCCCATTCCACCAATAGACTTCTCTCAAGTCGTGGTACGTTTTGGTAGAATCGGGGTGAATGGAATATCTGGAGATATGAGCTTCAACCATGATCCTCTTTCGAACACTATCAACATCACGCATACATAATCTTCCTTGATACTCAACACCTCGTCTCCCCTTTGGAGAAAACCATCAACTTCTTCTTGTGAGCCGCTTCTTTCAATTGGAACAAGACAGGGTCTTGGTCTTGCTTTTCTTTCACTTCTGACACTAGGGATAAAGCAGAACCATTCTGAACATTGATCCCACCTTCGTTGTTCTCCTCAAGTTGCACTCGCAGTCGAGCCAATCTATGCACTTCCTCAGCTACCTTTCTTTTCTCTTCTTCCAGATGGGCAGTGCTACCCATAAACATCCTACTAAGAGCATTGGCAATAATATTAGCCTTACCTGGGTGGTAGAGAATGTTCATGTCATAATCCTTGAGCAACTCCAACCACCTCCTCTATCGCAGGTTGAGCTCTATTCCCTGTAAGGCTAAAAAAGGAATAAAGAAATGTTTTAATTAGATGCATTTATAATGACTTATTGGTATGTCCTCCAATATTGCCTTTTTATGGAAAATAAATGTTGGAGTTTTTTTTTTCATTAATTTATTTTTGGTTAAAATGAAGTATAAGGTACCTAAACTCAAAACAAGCTTAAATCTTGTACCAACAATTATGTGTGTTCAAAAGAATATGAAAAATCGATCGAACTAATCAAACCGAACCATACCAAACTGAACTTTACCATTTTCTCAATAAAACTGTGGGCTTTTATTTAAGTTTGTAACCGTCCCGAATAATTGGGATGATCTTTTTAGTTTATAAAAAAATCAAAATACTCCCGAACCGAACTGAAGAACTTTACATGTATACAAATATATTTTATATATTAACATGTTAAATTTATATACAAATATATTTTATAAAATTTTTTAAATATAAATATAAATATAACCTAGTTCCTAAGCCTCTAGTGATTAGACGATTTTGAGTCTTTGCTCTTAAATTAGTCTTTAATTAAGTAGGTTTAAAATTAAATGATGTTATAATAGAAATTCCATCAAATAAATATGGCAAAATTTATCCAAATATTCATTTATTAAGGTTTTAGATCAAATAATATGGCAAGAAGATTTTACATTCTTGACCTTTAGTTGAATTAAAGTGTTTCTTCAAAATTATATTTGCAAAAAAATATTTTAATAATAGTTTATTTTGAAATGATACTTTAAAAATAAAAAAACCCGAAAATTAATCGAACCATACCGATATCGAAGAGAAACCGATTGATTGGGATGGTTTAAAAAATTTAATTATGATTATACATTATAAAATACTTGAAAAATTGGGATGGTATAATTTTTAAAAATAACCGATGGAACCGTACCATTGACACCCCTACCAACAACAATTACACCTCAATTTTAAGTGAATGACATTTCTCTTTCATTGCTTAAAATATTTTTTTAATAAAAATAGAGAAAACAAATTCAATAAATGACATTTCGATTCTTAATAATCTCCTCTTCACCCCTCACCCCCTTCCGCCCCTCCGCCACCCCTTTGACCACCCCAGGCCATGACACCAATGATCCCTCACTCCCATATTTTTTAGATCACAATATAAATATTTATTTATTTATCAATTATCATAAATGAAATTTAAAAAAATACTTAATTATTTTTCACGAAAATAATTTATTCGTACCAAACACACCTTTACTCTTGGATCCCTTAGGGATGGAAGAATTGATGAGGGGAGAAACTAATTTACACACAAGGAATTTGCTTATAATGAATAGTCAATTTTTGTGAAGAAGAAAGATTGGGAAAACATGGGCCTTGGAAAAGTAATTTTGTATGCAAATTAAAGTGCTTCATAAAGAAGACTAAGAAATCCTAACAAGTCACAATTTCCTCCTCCAAGAATTATTAGGTGCTAGATTTTTAACAAGTTTTAAGGTGTTGAGTGTAATAGATCAATTTGGTCATGACTTCTTGATCATTTCCCTCCAACTTGTTTCATGTAAAACCTTTTTTGGGTACATTATGACAAAAATAAAATATTTAATTAAAATCACTTAAATATTTTGACTAGTACTACCAAAATAATATTTAACTAAATCTAGACACCAAACAGCCCGTCTACTTGTCTACCCATTTTGTCTCAACCTAAATCAATGAAATGAAGCTAGCACGTTGTTCATTACTACGACCTCGCTAAAAGTCCCCACGCTTATTTTTCTGAGTCCATTATCCAGTAAGTTGGCAAACCAAATATACAAAATTAGAACCTCCCTCTTCATTCTTGGTAAAATTTTGAAGCCAATCAAGCAACTATTAGAAAAAAAAATGAGAATATTCAAAATGTTATAAGAAATTGTTTTGCACATCAACTATTTGAGACATTTCAAAATATTAAGAATTTGTTTTGAACAGAAAGAGAGAGATAATAGACTAATTATAAAGAATTTTTTGATTAGTACATTGTTTACTTTATCTACCATTAGGTTCAATGAACAAATAAAATTGTCCTCCTACCAATACCTTCCCAAAAGGGTTACTCCATATTAAAAAAACATAAAGATACTGAAAATATCTAAGGACCATACCATAAACTATTATTATTTTCAATCAAAACCTATATTCATCAACTGTGACCTAACAGCTCCTTTTTCCATCTCTCTCTCTCTCTCTCTCTCTTTGACCTCCGTTTACAACACACACTAATTTCTCAGATCTCCTTCTCCTCCAAATCTTTCTAAATATACAAAATTCCTTTTACTTATCCTCTATTTTCTTGAAAAATTAATGCTTTCCTTCCCCCATCTTTTTTCTTCATCTAAATCTTGATTATCCTAATCCACTCAAACCCTAACTCTTTAAACCACTTAAAGTAAAACTCCCAAAGATGTTAGTTATAGCTAGCTAGCATCACTCACTTTCAACTTCAAAAATCAAAATACTATATTTTCATTTCAAGATTTAACTTTATTCTAGTACACCCCTTGTTAAATTAGATCAAGATTTATATGGATCCTAATTTTAGTGCCCCAATAAAAGAAGAGTTTCATGGATCTAATGAGCCTAGTCTGTGGATTCCTCAACCAATGGAGGGGCTTCATGGGAATGGACCTCCACCATTTCTAACAAAGACTTATGAATTTGTGGATGATCAAAACACAAATGATGTTATTTCTTGGAGTATAGGTAATAATAGTTTCATTATTTGGGATCCTCAAACTTTTGCAATGAATCTTCTTCCAAGGTACTTCAAGCATAGCAATTTCTCCAGCTTTGTCAGGCAGCTCAATACTTATGTAAGCATTATTTTATTCTCTAACATACACAAAATATACTTATATAGAGAGAGGGAACAAGAAAGAGAAAGACTTGATGTTCTACATAGTGATATACATATCTATGTTTGTTGTTACATATAGTGGCTCTGGAATTCTCTAGAGTTTGTGAAGTTTCTAGTAATGTGTTGAAATTTGAAATATGCAACTTGCACTAGATTCTTTTTTTCCTTTATTGGCAAGTTGCACTAGATTTGTTTCTTTTGTTGTAAATAAAAAATTGACTTTAAAATGGAAATAAATACTAGTATAGAGAACTATACATATGCATCTATACTGTTCAATAACTAATAAAGGCAAGTGAAATTTTTAGTTTCAAAACAAAAAAATTGTACACTTTCCTATGTGTAATTAACATTACAATAACTCATCACAACATATTTCATTATTGTGTGTAGTTTCTCCAAGTAATATTTCTTGTATGAATACACAAGACAATTGTATTACGAGTCTAACTATTATTCCCCGACAATTTACGTCAAAGACTTTCTGTACTGTCATGTCACCTAAAAGATAATGGCAGGTAATTGTTCATGGAAAGTGCAAATAGTGTATATATTATATTGTCAGTATAGGTAAGTTAAATTATATTGTAATTGTTTTTCCATGATCTTGTTTTCCTCTCCTAAATGGATGAGTATTACTAGCAATGTGAATAATTATGTAGGGATTTAGGAAGGTTAATCCAGACCAATGGGAGTTTGCTCATGAAGGTTTCTTGAGGGGACAAAGGCATCTCTTGAAAACAATTAGGAGGAGAAAAACAAGTAATTTCCATCCTGGACAAGCTTCAAATCAAGGTATAGACTCTTACGTTGAATTTGGAAAGCTTGACATAGATGGAGAAATTGATCGATTAAAGCGCGAGAAGCAAGATTTGATGATGGAATTGGTGGAGCTTAAACGACATCAACAGACTACAAAATCACATATCAAAGCAATGGAAGAAAAGCTTAAGAGGACGGAAACAAAGCAACAACAAATGATGAATTTCTTAGCTAAAGCAATGCAAAATCCGAGGTTCTTGGAGCAAATAATGCAGCAAAAGGAAAGAAGGAAGGTACTTGAAGAAGAAATTAGGAATAAGAGGAGGAGACAAATTGATCATCAAGGTCCTAGTAATGTTAATGTTCGAGAATTGGACCGTAGTGTTGATAATAGTGATGGAAATTTTAATATAAAGCTGGAACCTCATGAATATTATTATGGTGAAATGAGTGGATTTGATGATCTTGAATTGGAAAGCAACCTGTAGTCAGTTTCACCGATAGTAAGGCAGCAATGTAGATTGCAGCTAACCCTGGCTTCCATGATAGAACAAAACATGTTGAGATCGATTGTCATTTTGTGAGAAAAAAAATTTAGCAAGGGATGATCAAGACTCAGTACATTGCCACAAAGGAACAACCAACTGATATTATTACAAAAGGACTGACTAAAGTTCAGAACGAATATTTGATGTCCAAATTAGGAGTTCTTGACATATTCATGCCTTCTAGGGATTGAACAGGTTGAAGAAAACTCCTTGAAGAATTCAAGCTGTAGGATCAAGACTCCCTAGTTTGAGGGCGAGTGTTAAAGTAAAAGAGGAAGAAGTTAGTTAGTTACAAAGCTATTAAAAGTTAGTTAAGTTAGTTGGACTAATAACCAACTTGTTCATAGAGTGTAGAAGGACTACTTGATCTATAACTATATATATATAGATCATCAACAATGAATTAAACTACTTTTATGAAATAGAAATCAGTAGAGAAACTATTACTCTCTACAATCTTCTTCTTCACTATTCTTCTTCTTCCTCTTCACTGTTCTTCTTCTTCTTTATTGTATGGAGTTAACTCCAACTCATTGATTCTCAGTTTACTACAACATGAATTAGGGTTTATAGTAGAGTAGGCTCCAAAAAAACTTTGACTAAAATATGATTGATTTTGTAGAGTTCTACAAAATTTCAATATCTACATCATCATCTATAAAATATTTTCCTCAATTATATACTAGATGTCTCAATCCATATTCACTAAATATATTTGTATACACTTGTTTGCATAGGTATTCATTGATCTGCATTCATCTAAAAAATTGCTATACATTTTTATTGGATATATTCATCGGCATTTGTTTTTAGTAAATTGGAATACATACAGTTATTTCCGTTGTTTTTTTTGTTTTTTTTTTGTTTTTTTTTGTTTTAAATTTTACACAGATATACATATTGATCCATATTCACCCAATAAATTTGTGTACATTTATTTAAATCAAGATTGGTACATACAATGGTCTATATTCTTCAAAATTATCATCATCTCGATCTTTTACAATAATCTTATGAAAACTTTTCTTATCCATAGAATTTAAAATAAAAATTTCAAACTCTATGACTTAAATTGAAAAAAAAAAAAGAAAAGAACTTCAATTCCATAAATTACGAAATTTCAGAATTAATTAGACTAGAAAACTCTACAAGATTATATATGACAAAGAATTTTTAGGAGAGAACAATGGGTAATTATACTATTTTATTAGATTTGAATAATTAGAGAAAATTTAGTATGATTTGACTATCTCGCTCATCTCTCTTCCTATTTTAGTGTATCTCATGTGATCCGCGTGTATCTGACATATGATATATAGGAGAATGACGAGCAAGATTCGTCGATATATTCCTGATATATGTGAATCAACTTGAAAAAAATGTATCTAAAATAAATTAAAGCTAATTTTGATGTCATATATCAATAAATATATTTATCTGAACGTATTTAGATATATTAGGATGCACCAAAATCTAGTATGATTCATGATATTGCATGTTCTAAGTAATTAGCTGCTAAATTAGTAGAAATTTTGTAAATTTCTAAATAAAAAATTAATATAAAAATTAAAAAATATTTTGATAACCTTTCATCAATTGTTGCATAATTCGTGGGTATTGTTGATTAGAAAGAAGAATCCAAGCAATAGAGTCATCATCATCGTACCCGAAAGATGAATGAACCTTAGTGCATCGTCACCTACAATCTTAGTGGGACCTTTATTTCATTAAAGTTAGATCCTCCAACTTAGATCTAATCCGAAAGCAACTTATTTTAAAATAATAATTTATTTCATTATATATATATATGCGATAGTTTATTTCATTATTTAAGTATAACATTAATAATTTAAAATTATTCAATAAATATAGTCAAATATCAAATAAAATAATCTTATATTTTATTATATATCTTACATTAAATAATTTCTTTAAGATATAATTTCAAACGTGCCTTCTCAACATCTCTATTTTTTTGTAACAGACTAATGCCTAATTAAGGCACTTCAACAAATGTCATCGTACATATGAGTGCGTATTCTTTTTTGACAATTTGGCAATTCTTGTATTTAAAAGAAGATTCATTATTTCGTCAAAACAATGATGGTAGTTAATTATTCAATTGTGAAAGGGGGTGTAAAGACGAACGGACCATCCTCTGGGTTCCATTAAAACTTATGTTCCTGCCACGTTCAATTGGAAATTTTTATACATCTTAACTTAATTTCTTTTCAAATATTTTTTTATGTTCCGTGACACTTTTTTCTTTTAAGTATATCTCAAAAAGCATGTCACTTTACTCTAGTTGGAAACAATTTAACTTTAAAATTTTCATTTTACCCTTAACTAAATCTTATCCACACAAATATTTAAGAATTGTTTTAGTCCATAAGTTTCAAAAGTCTTCCCTTTCCTTATATATCGTGCAAAGTCAAGAGATACCAGGTAAAATAGGACGGAGGGGGTATGAATTTTGACTAGGTTGGCGTTCACTGTCACAACCCACAAAAGTACGAAGAAAATAGTTCTATCTATCTATATTGATATACCACAAATACAATAAGTTACAGCTGAAAATAAAATGACAAAATTGAGTAAAAAATTATTCAAACTGAGGGCCCGATATATTGCTCTCTTTAAGGATATTCAAGTCTATTACGAGATAATTTTCTTTATTCTTGTCCTCATTAATACATTTGAAGTTCTTGCGGAGTTGTTGTACTCGACCTTTCAGGCAATGAACTTGCTCGTTGTTGCCCGTGATTTTTCCCTATTTGGATTTTTCACATCAAAATTTGTGTGTTTGTTTCTACACTTATTTCTTAATTATTTACATCTGCTCCTTGTCTTTCATATACTAATTCCTAAGATATAATTTTATTTAGCTTGAAATGAAATTGGTGCAACTGACCAAACTGAACATACTAGATACAGAGGGTTTATATAACACCTAGCTAGTACAGGATTAAGTTATTGTTGATTGATTGGTACTTTCTTTGAGCTTATAAAATTAGGCCTGTTGCTTTTGCTTGGTGAAGTCAAAGAAGCTTTTCTGGAAATAATTTTGTTAGATGCACATAAATAACAAGTTATATAGTAACGTCGGACCTTTTATGGCTTATTGAGACTGTTGGAATGGTTATAGGGTGAATTGGTTGTGAATTGAGTGAATTTGCAAGTTAACTAGAAGTTATAACGGTAAAAATGAGATTTCTGATAAAACCCTACCAAACGATCTCGAAATGAGATTTTGACGGTTCCATCAGTTCCAAAACGATTGATTTAGGCTAGGACAATGGTTGGTTCATGGGTGGAGGGTCCTGGTATGAATTTGAGCGAAAAGTTGTAAAATGAGTATAATTGAAAGCTTAAAAGTGCTTTGAAACGCCCCAAAATTGTGCTTTAGAATGTCCATAATCGTAATTTCTTTATATCTCAAAATTTGTGTCTGATATCGAAAATTTGACTTCATATTCTTAATCAGGGGGCAAAATTGATTGGGAAATGGGTATAATCCTAATTTGAGAGGACACGTACCGAAAATATTTTCGCTAATTTTTGAAAAACAATGTCTGTCTGTGCCCAGGAGTGACGCGCCTGGGGCGCAGAGCAATACAAATGTTGCCTGCGCGATGACACGCCAAGGATGCAAACCGGTGTAAGTTTTTCCTTAGTTTTTCTATTTCGGCCAAGGGCATTGGGGTCATAGCCCCATGCCCACTTAGACGCGAAATCTCTTATACTTAGCTATTTTTCAACTCTATATCACTCAAGACCCTCTAAAATACTCTCTAAAACTTAACCAAATATCTCATACCAAATTCTAGGATTCAAGCTTAACTTTGGATCTCAAGGATTCACTTCGAGCTCTAAGTTTCCTTCAAGCTCATCTAAGAAAACTCAGGTTTGAGGATATGAGGTTCATCCATTGGGTCCTTTCACCCATAGAGCCTAATCTTTCTTTCTATGAAAATTGCATGATTTCAAGTTGTACTTATGGGTATCTTTTACTATGAAATATGAGCATGAATTATGTTGGGGTTTTATCAAAGTATTGTTGATTATGCATGAGTATCTATTTTAAGGTTACACTATGAGTTGATCTTTTTCTATTGAGACTATGCATGTTTGAGCTATGAAACTATGATCTATGATGAGTTCTCATGATGGATTTCAAGGTACCCTACATGAGGGTTTACCACATGTTGGTGAGTTGATTTGCATTAAGTTTTCTCATTTTATTTCACTCTCGAATTGCATCATATTGAAGTAGTATCATGAACCCACCAAGTGTTTGATAAAATGTCAAGCTAAGAATTCTCAAGTTATTGATGATCTATTTTATGATTTACAAGTCAAGTGTCTATATGATGATTAAGGGCTTTCAAGTATGCATTGAACTCATGAAAATTATCTATGATTTTGCAAGTTACAAGCTTGGCCCTATTTCAAGGTTTTTACCTCTTGTGAGCCATTCATGTTAATGTAAGCGTCCATGTATGATTATGATCTAATCTCATGTTTCAAGTTAGGCTCACAATTAGAGCACAAACATGTTTCAAGATCTACTCATGTCATGTTTCCATGTTTCTTACAAGCCATACAAGTTATGATCCTTTCAAGTATTTCGCGGGACTTGACTTAGCACCGATTGAGGCTTTTAAGATGAGGGCTCGACTCAAGGGGTTATTATATAAAGTATCTAATCATGTCATCATGTTTGGTTTGCCTTGACAATTAGACCACACCTAGCCTGGGGGTGTCATGCTAGTTCCACCTTGCCGAGGGGGTGTCATGCCTTGGATACCAGGTTGTAGCCACTTGGTCTATGTTGGTTGATGTCGCTTCACACACATGTATGTATTATATATATTATGCAAGATGAATGATTTACATGTATGTTTTACTTCAAGCATTGATCATACATGCGATATTGAGATTATACCTATCCATTGCTTATGGTTTGCATGTTGACTGTATTGGCTTATGTCTTGTTGTATTGCATCCTACCTACTTAGTGCATTCAAACGTACTAACGCATACTCTATGCCTACATAATATTACCATGTAGGGATCTGAGCATCTTTTGATTATCCTCCACGTGCCTAGTTGATATTTCGGATATAAGCTTTGGTGAGTCCTCAAGTTCGAGGACACTATCTATGTTACTCTTGCTACTTTGAGACTTCTTTATGTTAACACTTGTTATTATGAGGGTGAGACTGAAAAATGTCTTGGCCCCCACTCCATTCCATGTTAGAGGTGTTATTGGATATTATGATGTACTTATGTTTTGAACTTGACTCTTTATGCTTTTACGAATATCGAGATTTCCCTTAGTCCCGCTTCTATTTTTAATAACCTCTTGTTATTGTTTACTTTGGTTCCACGACCAAGGATAGGTGATTGGTATGCTAAGAGGCATGCTTGGGTTCCTTTGGGTTCCCATTCGCCGTGTCATGTCTAGGTCCTAGGCTTGGGTCGTGAAAAACTTGGTATCAGAGCACTAGATTGTTAATAGTCCTCAGAAATCCAACACACCATGTCGATTAGAGTCATATTTGTCATAACCAAAGCCTAGGGCCTAGACGTAACACGGCGAATGACAACCCGAAGGGACCTCCAAACAAGCCTCTTAGCATATCATTCACACATCCTTGGTCGTGTAAGCAAAATGAACATCAACAAGAGATACAAGGGAAACAAGACTAAGGGAAATCTTGATATTTATAAAGCATAAAAGAGTCAAAACTCAAAGTATAATACATCAATTGTTCCAACAACACCTCTAACATCGATTGGAGCGGGGGCCAAGACACTTTCCGGGCTCACCCTCATGTCACCCCCCGACAAGGTGGTCAAGGTATCTACACCTCAACATAGTAGTATGGGCATGTCACCCCCCAACAAGGTGTGGTCAACTCGTAACACTATAGATACTTTCTATTTAATTCAATGCATACATACAATCCTTTAATTTTCATAAAGTAACTTGACTTATAAACCATATAATAGACCATCGACAACTTGAGAATCCTTGTCAAGACATTTTATTAAACACTTGGTGGGTGTGTAATGCTAGTTCAAAATCATGCAATTCAAGAGTGAAATAATATGATAAAACTCAATGTAAATCAACCCACCAACACATAGTAAAACCCTCATGCAAGATGCTTTGAAACTCATCATCAAATCTTATAATATATCATAGTTTCATAGCTCAAAACTTGCATATTCTCAATAGTCAAAACCACTTCATAGTATAAGGTTGAAATAGATAAACATGCATATTCAATCAACATTTCATAAAACTCCAACATAATTTGTAATCAAAATCCATAATAAAAGATACCCATAGAAGATACAACTTGGAAACATGCACTTTTCATAAAAAGGGAGATTTGGCTCCATGGGTGAAAGGACCTAATGGATAAAACCTACATACCTCAAACTTGGGTTTTCTTGATGTAGTCTTGAAGAAGACTTGAAGCTTGAATGGAGTTCTTGAGATCCGTAATTATGCTTGTGACACTTGAATTTGGATGAAATATTTGGTTAAGTGTTAAAGAGGATTTTGAGAGGGTCTTGAGTGATATGGAGTTGAAAAATGATTACTTATATGTGTTTTCACGCATATGTGGGCATGGGGTTATAACCCCAAGGCACTTGGGCCGAAACTAAATTTTCAGGAAAAAAATTTCACAGATTCGCCCTTGGCGCATCACGGTCAGGGCGCGGATCGCCACTGGAGACCGAAAATATTAAAAAATTATTTTTTACTGTGGTTGCTCTAAAATCAGGGTTATACCAATTTCCCACTCAATTTTTTCTCCTGATCACAAATATGAAGTAGGATTTTTGATGTCACGCACAAATTTTGAGATATATGAAAATTATTATTATGGTCATTTTTAAAGCACATTTTTGGGGTATTTCAATATCTCCTCCTTGGGAACATTTGTCCTTGAATGTCAAAGAAATGTACATAAGAGAAGTAATCAAGAAGCTTTCAGCCCGACACAAATGCAACAACGCATTTAAACATCATTTCAAAAATCTCAACATGAATGTGAAAAATCACTATAAACTTGTCAACATGAACATAACTGCATGCAAAATGTCATAAGGGCCAAAACTTAAGACATGAATTCATATAGGAGACTTAAATTAGTATCTTAGGTTTGAGTAGAGTGGAATAGATATGGATACCATTTTCTCATGTCCGCCTCGGCTTCCCATATGACACTTTCAACTTGTTGATTCCTCCAAAGGACCTTGAGAGAAGCTACATCTTTGTTTCTTAACCTCTTCATTTGTCTATCCAAAATCTCTATCGGGACCTCCTCATAAGTCAAATTATCTTCTACCACACCCACAACATCCAAAGGTACAATAGCACTTGGGTCACCTACACACTTTCTCAACATGGATACATGAAGACCGGATGTACCACATTCATATCAATAGGCAACTCTAATTCATACGCTACCTTAATAGTCCTCCTCAATAATCAATAAGGACCCATATTGGGCTCAATTTATCCTTCTTGACAAATCGGACTACACCCTTCATGGGTGAGACTTTCAAGTAAACCCAATCACCAACCTTAAATTCAAGTTCTCTCCCTTCTCACATCGGAATATGACTTTTGTCTACTTTGGGCTGTTTTCAATCTCTCCCTAATCAACCTCACCTTCTCCAAGGCTTTCATGACCTAGTCCGGACCCAACAAAGCTATCTTCCCCACTTCAAACCATCCAATCGGGGATCTACAACATCTACCATTAAAAGCTTCAAAAGGAGCCATACCAATACTCGAATGATAACTATTGTTGTAAGCAAATTCATTAAGTGGAAGATGTTCATACCAACTTCCCTTAAACTTCAAAACACAAGCTCTAAGTATATCCTCAAGAGTTTGGATAGTCCTCTCGCTTGGCCATCCGTTTGAGGGTGAAAGGCAGAACTAAGCTTAATCGTGGTACCAAGTCCTCTTTGAAAGGACCTCCAAAAGTGTGAAGTGAATTGAGCACCACGATACGAAATGATAGACAAAGGCACCCCATGCAATCTAACCAACTCATGAATGCACAATTTGGCATAATCTTCGGCACTATAAGTAGTCTTGACTGGTAGAAAGTGAGACGACTTTGTCATTCTATCCACAACAACCCAAATAGAATCAAAATGTTTCTTATTCTTAGGAAACCCAACTACAAAATACATATTGATTTCTTCCCACTTCCAAGTAGGAATCTCTATATCTTGGGCTAGGCCACCCGACCTTTGATGTTCGGCTTTCACTTGTTGGCAATTATGACATCCGGATATGAACTTGACAATGTCTCTCTTCACACCACCCCACTAATACACTTTCCTCAAATCTCTATTCATCTTTGTATAATCGGGGTGAATGGAATAAGATGAATTATGGGCCTCCTTCAAGATCAATTCTTTCAAATCACCCACATTTGGCACACACAATCTACCTTGGTACCTAAGGGCACCATCTTCCCCTTGGGAGAAAACCTCCACTTTACCATCTCTCACCAAGGCCTTCAACTTTAGCAAGGCAGGGTCAGGATCTTGTTTTGCCTTTACCTCCTCAATCAACAAAGACTTAGAACCATCAACAACCACTACATCACCATTGTCAACCTTATCCGACCTAACCCCCAATCTAGCCAACCGATGAACCTCTCTAGCCACCTCTTTGACACCATTATCAACATGAGCTACACTACCCTTAGACACCCTACTTAAAGCGTCGGTCACAATATTAGCTTTGCCGGGGTGATAATGCACACTCATATCATAATCTTTAAGGAGCTCTAACCACCTTCTTGGTCTCAAGTTAAGATCTTTTTTGGTGAAGGCATATTGGAGACTCTTATGATCGGGGAGCATATCAACATGAATCCCATACAAGTAGTGACACCAAATTTTCAAAGCAAATACCACGGTAGCCAATTCAAGATCATGGGTGGGATAATTCTTCTCATGCACCTTAAGTTGTCTAGTGGCATATGCTATCACCTTACCACTTTGCATCAAAACACACCCTAAATAGATTCTTGAGGCATCACAATATACAACAAATCTTTCCAACCCTTTCGATAGAGAAAAGATAGGAGCAGAGACAAGCTTATCTTAAAAGTTTGGAAACTCTTTTCACACTCATTGGACCACACAAATTTTGCCTTCTTTTGTGTCAATTTAGTCATAGGAGAAGCAATAGAAGAGAAGCTATTTATAAACCTCCGGTAATAACCCGCCAAACCCAAGAAACTTCTAATGTCTGATGGAGTCAAAGGTCTAGGCCAATTTCTAATCACCTCCGTCTTCTTTAGGTCCACCTTAATTCCATCAGCTGACACCACATGCCCTAGAAAAGCAACCTCTTTCAACCAAAACTCACTTTTTTCATATTTAGCATACAACCTCTCCTCCCTCAAGATTTGCAACACCACCCTCAAATGATTCATAGGCTCCTCCTCACTATGGGAATAAATCAATATATCATCAATAAAAGCCACCACAAACAAGTCAAGGTAGGGTTTGAAGACCCTATTAATAAGATCCATATATAAAGCCAGTGCATTAGTCACTCCAAAGGACATAACCACAAACTCAAAGTGCCCACACCTAGTCTGGAAGCCGTCTTGGGAATATCAAACTCCCTCACTTTCACTTGATGATACCCGGACCATAGATCAATCTTAGAAAAGTGACTAGCCCCTTGAAGTTGATCAAAAAGGTTATCAATCCTTGATAGAGGTTACTTGTTCTTTATTCTATTAAGTTGTCGGTAATCAATGCACATTCTAAGAGAACCATCCTTTTTCTTCACAAATAACACCGATGCACCCTAAGGTGATTTACTAGGCGTTACAAAACCCTTCTCCAACAAATCCCTCAATTGTTCATTCAACTCCTGCAACTCCGCCGGGGCCATACGGTAAGGGGGAATAGAAATGGGTTGAGTGTCGGGAAGGAGGTCTATACCAAAGTTTATTTCCCTTTCGGGAGGAACATCGGGAAAGACATCAAGAGAGTCATTAACCATTAGAACTGACTCAATAAGAAGGACTTTGGAATCAACATCCCTAACCTTCACAAGATGATAGAGACACCCCTTAGAAATCAACTTTCGGGCTTTAATGCATGAAATGAATCTACCCTTGATCACCACATCACGACTCTCCCATTCAAGGACGGACTCACTAGGGAATTGGAATTTAACCATATGGATTCTACAATCAATAGAAGCATAATATGCATGCAGCCAATCCATCCTAAGAATACATCAAAATCCACCCCAAGAATGCATCAAAATCCACCATATCTAAGTCAACAAAATTACAAGGCAATATTTTATGCAAAATGAACATGTGACAATTTCTATAGACACTTTTAGTGACAATGGACCCACCAATGGGGGTAGATACTTCATACGACTCACACAACAATTCGGGACTAGCATGAGGCTTTTTGGCAATAAAAGGAGTAATAAAAAAAAGAGTGGTACCTAGGTCTATCAATGCATGCACATCAAAACCAAAAACCTATAACATATCGGTGATGACATAGGGCACCTCATCTAACCCTTGTCACCCTTGAAGAGCATAGAATCTATTTTGCCTTGGAGCACCCCCTTATTGGCCTCCTCTCCCCTTTTGATCCATATTTGCACCTTGGCCTTATAGATGACCATCTTTACCTTTTTTTCTAGCACGAGGACAATCAATCACCTTATGGCTCATTTCACCACAATCATAGCAAGCATTGGAGTCCTTCAAACATGGGCCATGATGGCTCCTACCGCATCTTTGGCACATAAGGTTAGCCACCACACTACCACCACCTTGGAACCTTAGGTTGTCATTAGCAGACCTTCTATTAGCAGCATTGGAAGACCCTTGACCTTGAAACTTATAGCCATAAGGAAACTGATCACCCTTGGACTTTTGGAATCTAACCTTTAAAACGAGCCTTCTTAGACTCACCACTTCTTCTTTTTCTAAGCTTTTCACTCTCTAGTTGTTTGGTCTATGTCATGAGGTGGGAAAAATCCATATCACCTATTAGCATGGCGATACAACACTGTTCATTAACCAAGTCGGATGCACTCGACACAAATTTGTTCATCCTTGACCTCAGCTCAGCAACCTATTATAAGGCATACTTGGAGAGATGGTTGAACTTGTGGACATACTCCTTCACACTCATAGACTCTTGCTTTAGATTCATAAATTCCATCATCTGCGCCGCCCATAGCTCAATAGGAAAGAACCAGTTGAGAAATGCCGCTTTGAACTCTTCCTAAGGGATAATATTGCCATTCCCCTTCTCCATCTTTCATTGATTGAACTAAATTTGAGCCACCCCTTTGATTTGGTAGGCCTCCAACTCCGATTTCTCCTCGGAGTTAACCCCCATAATGGAAAACATCTTATACGCCTCATCAATGAATTATTGGGGATCCTCATCCATCTTGGATCCATGGAACTCCGATGGATTTATCCTAATAAAATCCCTCACCCTTGAGGCTGGAGTAGAAGCATGCGGGGCTTGGGACCCTTGGTTGATTTGGTTGGTCATAGCATGATCCAACACGGTGATAGCATCTCGAAACTTATCACGGGCCACTCCCCCATCTTCCGGAGCTTGAGGAGCGGGAGAGGCCGATTTCTCCTCGGGTGAATGGGCTCTCCTTAGTCTTCCTCTTGGAATAGGCATGAGGTAGAATAGCAAAGAACATTCATTAGGGGACAAAGCCTTACCTTAACCTCTATAGCACAACATAGATCATGAAGAAGGAAAAAATTTCCTAAGACGCTTTATAGCCTCTTACTCACAGTTGTGGTGCACTTCACAACCATGAACAAGACTCTAATTGATACAGTGTGTTGGATTCTGAGGACCATTAATAACCTAATGCTCAGATACC
This sequence comes from Solanum medicagineum, assembly GCA_026153255.1. NCBI lineage: Eukaryota > Viridiplantae > Streptophyta > Magnoliopsida > Solanales > Solanaceae > Solanum > Solanum medicagineum. Next base: position 20,137,228 of record JAPFFP010000113.1, read on the forward strand.
AAGTTTGTCACGACTCAAACCTAGGGCCTAGACGTGATAAGGTGAATAGAAACTCAAAAGGACCTCAAACAAGCCTCTTAGCATATCATTCACACATCTTATGTAAGGATCCTAAAAAGTGCCCAAAAATATGCCTCGAAAGTGCCCAAAATTGTAATTTCCATATATCTCAAAATCCGTGGGTTATCTCAAAAAGCTGACTTCATATTCTTGTTCGGGGTCAAATTTATGAGGAAAAGGGTGTAACTCCGATTTACGAGCGAACAATTCAATATTTCAATTTTCCAAGTTTGACGAAAATAGTGAGGTTAGCGTGTCTGGGGCGCGACGCGCCCTAACATTATTCCTGTCCAATTTTTTTAACTCGGTTCAAGACTTTAAAAGTCTTGGACCTAAGTGTTCCCACACGAGAAAACACCTATACTTAGCCGTATTTGCCTTCATATCATACAAGACATTCTCCTATACTCACTCAAACATTTAGTCTTATATTTCTCTCAAAATTCAAGTGCCAAACCTCATTCGAATCTTAAGGTTCTCCTTCAAGCTTGAAGTCTCTGTCTCCAATCTTCCTCAAGGATTCTCCAAAGGCTAAGGTATGTGGATTTCTTTCATCGGATCCTTTCGCTCATGATGCCCAAACTTTCTTTTCTTGAAAATTACAAGATTTAAAGTTGATTTACTCAGGGGTCTTATCTATTATGAATTTCACTGCACATTATGTTGGGGTTTATGAAATTGTGACTGTTTTACTGTGTTTTGGACTATAAATCTAAGATCTATTATGGGATTGGGTGAAGAGTTTTGATGTATGTTTCTTAAGGGTATTGCGAAGTATCTATTGAAGGTTTTACATTGAATTTTCTAGTATGATTTTACTATGGAATTGCATAGTTTTACACTAGCACTACACACCCTCTAAGTGGTTGATAAAATATTCAGTTATGGTTTCTTGAGGAATTGAAGGCCCAATACATTTCTTAGGAGTTCAATGACTAAATAATGATGGAATGATGATGAAGTGTTGTATGTATGTGATGACTATATGATGATGATAGGAATGTTTTTATGAGTTGCTTTCATGAAGAAGTGCCTATGGTGCTGCAAGTAGATTGTTGGGTTTCCATTTTTGTTGCGCTCTTTAGAAAATGGAGAAGGTCTTCCCCTTGTTGTTTAAAATGTAATGTTGTGATGAGCTAGTTATTATCTCTACCAAAAAGCCCATGCCATAAGGTAGAAAGACTAATGATTCCTACCGAAAAGATCATATTATAAGTTATGGACCCCCTACCGAGAAGGCCATGCCGTAAGGTAGAATAACTAATAGTTCCTACAAAAAATATCATGTCTTAAGGTATGGAAAACCTACCAAAAAGGCTATGCCATAAGGTAGAAAGACTAATGGTTCCCATTAGAAAGATCATATCGTAAGGTGTGAACATTCTATTGAAAAGGCCATGCCGTAAGGTAGAATGAATCACGGCTTCTACTCAAAAACTTGTATTGTAAAGTAGAAGACATCATATACCACCTACCGAAAAGACTATATCGTACGATAGTGGTATTGGTAACACTCTCCAAAAAGGTTTTTATTTTAGGTGAGTGGGGGCCATTTGGTCCATTTCATGAAAATTGGTAAGAAAGGTTTGAGTATGTATTCCATATTGAGTTACATTCTTGGTCATGATTTACAAGCATGTTTTACCTTAAGCATTGTTCATGCATACCATGTTGCTAATGTACTATCTCTTGCTATGATTATGCATTTTGGTTATTGCCTATCTCTTGTTGCATTGCATCTTACATACTTGGTACATTCCAATGTACTAATGCATACTCTATGCATATATGATATCACGACGTAGGAACTGGAGCCTGCTTGAGCATCTCCACCCACGTGTCTAGTACAGTTTCACTCAAGCTTGCTGGTGAGTCCTCCATTCCGCGGACGTTACTTATGATCTCTTGCTATGTATTAAACTATCTTTCGTTTATGTATACTTTAACTATGAGGGTGAGCGCGATTCCTTGTCTTGGTCCTTGCTTAGTATCTATGTTTAGAGGAGTTGTTGGACCTGTTCTGTATATATGATATGAGCTTTGACTCTATTGACTCTTGATGTTTATGATATGAAAGTTTACCCTTAGTCCCAATTCCCCTTGTCTACGTCTATCTCTTATTGTCATTCTAATTTCTTCCGCAACCAAGGAAGTGTAATAATTTGCTATAAGGATTACTTGGGGTTCCTTCGGGTTCCCCATTCACCGATCATGTCTAGGCCCTAAGCTTGGGTCGTCACAAAGGTGGTATCAGAGCACTCGGTTGTTAGATCCTTGGAGTCCAACACACTGCATCGATTAGAGTCTTGTTCATGGTTGTATTGTGCACCATAACAATGAGCAAGAGGCTAAGAGGCTATGAGGCGTTTTAGGAACTGTTTCCCTTCTTCATGTTCTAAGTCATGCTATAGAGTTGAAGTAAGTTTTCGCTCTCTAACTGTTGTTCTTTTCCGTGCTAGTTGATCATGCCTAACATAAGAGGAAGAAGAGCCTGCGCTCGCGAGGGACAACTAGCTAATGGAGAGCTTCGGGAGGCTCTCACTTTGCTTGCACAAGTTGTGGCCAACCAATCCAATCAAGGGGCCCAAGCCCCTCATGCTCCTACACTAACTTCTCGGGTGAAAGATTTCATGAGGATAAGCTTATTGGAGTTCTATGGATCAAGGGTGGATGAAGAACCGCAAGAGTTTATTGATGAGACTTATAAGGTATTGGCCATCATGGGTGTTAGATAAGAAGATAAAGAGGAGTTGGCAGCCTACCAGCTTAAAGGGCTAGCATAAACATGGTACAATAAATGGAGGGAGGAGAAGGGAGTCAACCATATTGTTCTGTGGGAAGAGTTCTAGACGACCTTTCTTAATCAATTCTTTCCTCTTGAGCTTAGGGAAGCCAAATTGGTAGAATTCATGAATTTAAGACAAGGTTCAATGAGTGTGAAGGAGTATGCCTTCAAGTTCAACCAACTCTCTAAGTTTGCTCCTCAGTTGGTTGCCGACCCAATGGCTAGGATGAACAAGTTCGTGATGGGTGTCTCCGACTTGGTGGATGAAGAATGCAAGTCCGCCATGTTGATTAGAGATATAGATTATTCTCGCCTCATGATTTATGCCGAAAAAATGGAGGAGGAGAAGTTGAGGAAAAGAAGGGGTAATAGGGCCAAGAGGGCTCGACTTGATAGTGGCTTCCAAGGTCTAGAGTTCGACGATGCTCCATGCAAGAGGGTCACTAAGAATGGGGTGTCAAACCCAAAGCCCCAAGGAGATGATGGGTTGACTTGTCCTAGATGCCCAAAGTGCGAGAGGAAACATGGTGGTATATGTTGAAGGAACATGGGTACATGCTTTGGATGTGGGGAAATGGCCACAAAATTTTGGATTGCCCATATGCTCAAAACAAGGGTAAAGATGGTCACGTTGATCAAGGGGATGCTCCAAGATATAATCGGATCTATGCTCTTCAAAGGATGCAAGAGGTATATGAGGCACCCAATGTTGCTACCGGTATATTGAAGTTTCTTTAACTTAGAGGTGTGTGCATTGTTGGGTTCGGGTGCCACTATTCCCTTCATTATTCTTTTGTTCTTTGTGGCCTTCTTGTATGTGTCCCGTGTTGCTATGTGAATCTCTTGGTGATTACCATTTCGTTGAGTCTATTATTGTTAGAAGGTTCGTAAGTATTGTTCAGTGGTTATGTGGTGGCTAGGTCTTGCCTAGTGATTTTGTTGGATTGAATTTGGTGAGTTTGAGATCATACTTGGAGTGGATTGTTTGCATGTATGTTGTGTCTCCATTGATGGTAGGGCTTGTGGAGTTTAGATTCCAATTCCCTAATCACCCGTCTTTGAGTGGTAGTAGAGGGGTAGGTCCATCTCTTATTTTAGGGTACAATTGATCTCTAAGGGAATGCATTTACCATCTTGTAAGAGTTAGGGGTGTTGAGCCTAGTTATTTTTATTGGGTTGTTTTCGGTGACCAATGAGCTATTGAATGTCCTTTCCTGTATGTTGTATTTTGGGGTGGTGTCTTTTGGTTGACTTATGCACTTGTCATGTCTATAGGTCTCATGAATAGGGTCTTTAATCCCTACCTTGTTATGATTGTGGTGGTTCTTGGTGATGATGTGTTGATTGCTTCCGGAAGTAGGGAGAGCTTGTGAATCATTTGAGGGTGATGTTGTGAATTTGGAGGAGGTGAGGTTGCTTGATAATTATGGAAAGTGGAGACCTTTAGGTGGCAAGAAGGTAGTTAGAGGAGTTCACCGGTTAACTAGGTTGGGTGAGGTTGAGAGTGGTAGTGTAAGGGATTTGATGGTTCCGAATCTTCTATGGTTGAAGGGGTCAAGTAAAATAAGGCTTTGATCTCTATCTTAATAGAGTTGGAGGTCTTGGTGAGGAATCCTTCAGTGGAGGTTAACACCCAAGGGGGAGATAGTGATGTTTGGTACTAAGTGGCTTGTATGTGTGTTAAAGTTGATTGAAAATCCTTTCATTATTCCTTGTTGCTAGTGAGATTTGGCTATGTGGGTCTATTGGTGCTAGAAAGGCTTATAAGGGTTACTCCATGTTCTCATTACATAAAGTCTTGTCTTATGATCTTGGTGGAATTCGGTTGATGGATTGGAGGTCTTGAGGTGGTTTATGGTACCAAGTGGGTTATGTGTGATTAAGGTTGAGAAATGAGTTTAGGGTTGTGAGTCTTTATAGAATGTGGAGGGAGGTTGGTAAAGTTGCATAAGGGTGGATTAACCTAGGGATATGGTTGTGGTTTGTCCGGTTCTTCATGCTTTTAGGTTGAGGGGATGTGTTGATGACTATGGTGCCAAAGAACCTCTTGAGGTTGTGGGTGTTATGGAGGATAAGTTCACTTAGGAAGAGGTCTCAGTGGAGGCATGGGATGGAAGGGTGAAAGAAGTTGATTGTTAAGGATGTGGTGTTCGTTAACCCTCTATGGAAGGTTCGTCTAGTTGAAAGTGTCTTTCGGGGGGCAGGCATCGAGGAACAATATCCGTATCTCTTTCATTTTTATTCAAGCTTATGATGACATATCAAGTCCTTTCATGATTCCAAGCCTTATGTTTCAGCCCCTATGTCATTTGCATGTGTCCATGTCTATGTTAACAAGTTCATGACGATTTTGGACACTTATGTTGATATTTTGAAAATGGTGTTTTAAATGTATTTTTGCGTTCTTGTTGGGGCTTAGTTGTTAATGATTACTCTTCTCATATATGATTCTTTGACATTTGGTGACGAATGTCCCCAAGGGGGAGATATTAACGACCCCAAAGAGTGCCCAAAAAAGTACCTCAGAAGTGTCCGAAATTATAATTTCAATCTATCACAAAATCTGTGTGGTTATTTTGGAAATTCGACTTCATATTCTTTTTCGGGGGGCCAAATTGAAGGGGTAAAGGGTCTTACCCCTATTTTAGAGCGAACGATTCACAATTTTGATTTTCCAAGTTTGACAAAGGCAGAGGGGTTAGCGCATCTGGGGTGCGACGCGGCCCAGTGTTATTCCTGTCCAGTTCTTTTTAACTCGGTCCAAGACTTTTAAGTCTTGGGCCTAAGTGTTCCCAAACGAGAAAACACCTCTAAGCCATATTTTGCCTTCATATCATACAGCACATTCCCCAATACTCACTTAACCATTTAGTCTTATATTTCTCTCAAAATTCAAGTGTCAAACCCTCATCCAAATCTTAAGGTTCTCCTTCAAGCTTCAAGTCTCCATCTCCAATCTTCTTCAAGGATTCTCCAATGGCTAAGGTATGTGGGTTTCTTTTATGGGTTCCTTTCACTCATGATGCCCAAACTTCCTTTTCTTAAAAATTGCACGGTTTAAAGTTGATTTACTCATGGGTCTTATCTATTATGAAATTCACTGGACACTATGTTGGAGTTTGTGAAATTGTGACTGTTTTACTATATTTTGGGCTATGAATCTAAGATCTATTGTGGGATTTGATGAAGGATTTTGATGTATATTAGTTGAGGGTGTTACCAAGTATCTATTGAAGGTTTTACATTGAATTTTCTCGCATGATTTCACTTTTGAATTGCATGGTCTTACACTAGCACTACACACCCTCTAAGTGATTGATAAATATCCGATTATGGTTTCTTGAGGAATTGAAGGTCCAATCCATGTCTTATGAGTTGAATGACTAAATGATGATGAAAGTGTCGTATGTATGTGATGACTATATGATAATGATAGGAATGCTTATATGAGTTGCTTTCATGAAGGAGTACCTATGGTGTTGCAAGTAGATTGTTAGGTTTCCATGTTTGTTGTGCTCTTTAGAAAATGGAGAAGGTCATCCCTTGTTATTTGAAATGTAATGTTGTGATGAGCTTGTTCTATGATCTCTACCGAAAAGGCCATGCCATAAGGTCGAAAGTCTATTGATTCCTACCGAAAAGATCATATCATAAGGTATGGATGCCCTATTGAAAAGGCCATGCTGTAAGATAAAATAACTAATAGTTCCTATCGAAAGTATCATATTGTAAGATATGGACACCCTACCAAAAAGGCCATGCCGTAACGTAGAAAGACTAATGGTTTCCACTCTATCAAAAAGGCCATGCCATAAGGTAGAATGAATCATGGCTCCTACCCAAAAGATTGTATCGTAAAGTAGAAGATGTCTTATACCACCTACCAAAATGACTATGTTGTATGGTAAGGGTAATGGTAACACTCTGCAAAATGGTGATCGTAAGGTGAGTGGGGGTCCATTGAAGATTGGTAAGAAAAGTTTGAGTTTGTATTGAATATTGAGTTACATTCCTTGGTCATGATTTACAAGCATGTTTTACCTTAAGCACTGTTCATGCATGCCATGTTGCTAATGTACTATCACTTGCGATGATTACGCATTTTGATTATTGCCTATCTCTTTTTCCATTGCATCCTACATACTTAGTACATTCTAACGTACTAATACATACTCTATGCCTATATGATATTACCATGTACGAACCGGAGCCCCACTTGAGCATCTCCACCCACGTGGCTAGTATGATTTCACTCAAGCTTTTTGGTGGGTCCTCCATTCCGGGGACGTTACTTCTGATCTCTTGCTATGTATTAAACTATATTTCTTTTATCTATACTTTGATTATGAGGGTGAGCCTGGTTGCTTGTCTTGGCCCCCGCTAAGTATCCATGTTTAGAGGAGTTGTTGGACATGTTATGTATCTATGCTTTGAGCTTTGACTCTATTGACTCTTGGTGTTTATGATATGGAAGTTTACCCTTAGTCCCAATTCCCCTTGTTTACATTTATCTCTTATTGTCATTCTAATTGGTTCCGCGACCAAGGATGTGTCATGATATACTATGAGGCTTGCTTAGGGTTCCTTCCGGTTCCCCATTCGCCGGTCACGTCTAGGCCCCAGGCTTGGGTCATGACATCCTTTGTTGCACAAGCAAAATGATCAACAACAAGAGGTACAAGTAAGGAAAATGGGACTAAGGGAAGTCTTGATATTTATAAAGCATAAAAGAGTCATAGCTCAAAGCATAATACATCAATTGTTCCAACAACACCTCTAACATAGATTGGAGCAGGGGCCAAGACACTTTCCGGGCTCACCTTCATAGTATTAAGTGTTCAATATAAAGAGACATCAAATAGTAAGAGTAGCATAGCTAGTGTCCCCGGACTTGAGGACTCACCAAAGCTTATTTTCCAAAGCACTAAACTAGCCATGTGGAGGATGATCGAGAGGTGCTCCAGTTCCTACATGGTAACATCATGTAGGAATAGAGTATGCACTAGTACGTTTGAATGTACTAAGTATGTAGGATGCAATGCAACAAGATATAAGGCAACATAGTCAGAATGCATAGTCATAAGAAACGAATATATAATATCAATATGGTATGCATGATCAATGTTTGAAGTAAAACATGCTTGTAAAACATATAACTTATGGATATACATTACATGTGTGGGAAGAGACAATAATCATAGACCAAGTAGCTATTACTTGCAATTCGTGGCATGTCACTTCCTCAGTTAGGTGGTCGAGGTATCTACCCCTCAACATGGTAGTTCGTGCATGTCACCTCCCGACAAGGTAGTCAAGGTATCTACCCCTCAATATGGTAGTACGGGTATGTCACCCCCTGATAAGGTGGTCAAGGTATCTACCCCTCAACATGGTAGTACAGGCATGTCACCCCCCGATAAGGTGTGGTCAACTCGCAACACTATAGATACTTTCTATGAATTTAATACATACATACAATCCCTTAATCATCAAAAAGTCACTTGACTTATAAATCATATAATAGACCATCAACAACTTGAGAATCCTTGTCAAAACATTTTATCAAACACTTGGTGGGTGTGTATGTTAATTAAAAATCATGCAATTCAAGAGTGAAATAATATGAGAAAACTCGATGTAAGTCAACCCACCAACACATAGTAAAACCCTCATGCAAGATATTTTGGAATCTATCATCAAATCTCATAATAGATCATAGTTTCATAGCTCAAAACATGCATAGTCTCAATGGGAAAAACCACTTCATAATATAAGTTTGAAATAGAGAAACATACATATTAAATCAACATTTCGTAAAACTCCAACATAATTTGTAATCAAAATCCATAATAAAAGATACCCATAGAAGATATAATTTGGAAACATGCACTTTTTATAAAAAGGGAGATTGGGCTCCATGGGTGAAAGGACCCAATGGATGAAACTCACATACCTCAAACTTCGGTTTTCTCTGATGTAGTCTTGAAGGAGACATTAAGGTTGAATGGAGTTCTTGAGATCCGAAATTATGCTCGAGACACTTGAATTTGGACGAAATATTTGGTTAAGTGTTAGAGAAGGTTTTGAGAGGATCTTGGATGATATGGAGTTGAAAAATGGCTAAGTATAGGTGTTTTTACGCATATGTGGTTATGACCCCAACGCCTTTGGGCTGACACTAAATTTTTAGGAAAAAATAACACTGATCCCCGCCCCTGGCGCGTCGCGACCAGGGGCAGATCGCCCTTGGAAATTAAAAATTTTGAAAAATTATTTTTCGCTACGATTGCTCTAAAATCGAGATTATACCCATTTCCCACTCAATTTTGCCCCTTGATCACAAATATGAAGTCAGATTTTTTTATATCATCCACAAATTTTGAGATATATTGAAATTACGATTATGGGCATGTTCGTAGCATATTTTTTGGGCGTTTTATTATTCATGGTTGTGAAGCGCACCACAACAATGAATGAGAGGTATGAGGAATTTTAGGAAATGTTTCTCTTCTTCATGGTTAATATCATGCTATAGATGTAAGTGTAAGGCTTTTCTCCCAATGAATGCTCTTTTCTATTCTAGATCATGCCGATTCCAAAAGGGAGACTAAGGACAGCCCGTATACCCGAGGAACAATTGGCTCCTCCTGCCCCTCAAGGTGGAGGGGTAGTCCAAGATGAGTTCCATGATGCTATTACAATGTTGGCTCATGCTATGGCCAACGAAGTTAACCGAGGGGCCAAAGCCCCTCATGCTTCCCCTCCGGCTTTTTGGGTAAGGTATTTCACAAGAATGAACCAACCAGAGTTCCATGGATCCAAGACGGATGAGGATCCCCAAGAGTTTATAGACGTGTTATACAAAGTACTATCCATCATGGAGGTCACTTCAGAGGAAAAAATGGAGTTGGTGGCCTACCAACTCAAAGAGGTGACCCAAATTTGGTTTACACAATGGAAGTTGGAGAAGGGGAATGATATTGCTATCCTTTCCGAAGAGTTCAAAGCCGCATTTCTCAATCGGTTCTTTCCTACCGAGCTAAGGGAGACTGAGATGATGGAGTTTATGAACCTTAAGCAAGGTTCCATGAGTGTGAGGGAGTATGCCCTCAACTTCAATAAGCTATCTAAGTATGCTCCACATTCGGTAGTTGATCCATCAAGGATGAACAAACTTGTTTCGGGAGTGTCCGACTTGGTTAATGAGGAGTGTCATACTACCATGCTAGTAGGAGATATGTGCTTATCTCGGCTAATGAATTATGCTGAGCAACTAGAGGGGGAAAAGCTTAGAAAAAGAAGAAGTGGTGCGCCCAAGAGGGTTCGTTTTGAAGGTGATTTCCAAGTTTTTAAGGGTGGTTGGTTTCCTCAAGACCACAAGTTCCAAGGCCAAGGGTCATCTAGTGCTCCTAACAAGAGGTTTGCTAATGATAGGGCGACGAACCCAAGATTGCAAGGTGGTAGTGGAGGAATGACAAATCCTAGATGCCCAAGGTGTGAAAAGAATCATAGTGTTCTATGTCTGAGGAATTCTAATGCTTCCTTTGGTAGTGGTGAAATGGGTCACAAAGGTATTGATTATCCTCTATCTCAAAACAAAGGTAAAGATGGTCGTCCACAAGGCCAAGGTGCAAATGCGGGTCCAAAGGCTAAGGAAGGCCAATAAGGGGGGGTGCTACAAGGCAAAATTGATTCTATGCTTTTCAAGCAAGACAGGTTGGATGAGGTGCCTGATATCATCACCGGTATGTTAAAGGTTTTTTGATTTTGATGTGTATGCATTGATAGACCTGGATGCCACTCTTTTTTTATTACTCCTTTTTTTGCTAAAAAGCTTCATGTGTCCTCCAAATTGTTATGTGAACCCTATGAAGTGTCAACCCCCATTGGTGAGTCCATTGTTGCTAAAAGAGTCTATCAAAATTTGTCCCGTGTTCATATTGCATAAAGTCTTGCCTTGTGATTTTGTTAAATTAGTTTTGGTGGATTTTAATGTCATTCTTGGGATGGATTGTTGCATGCATATTATGCTTCTATTGATTGTAGAACTCGTAGGGTTGAATTACATTTCCCTAAGGAGCCCGTCCTTAAGTGGGTAAGTCGTGATGTGGTGGTCAAGGGTAGATTCATTAAAAGCCCAAAGGTTGATTTCTAAGGGTTGTCTCTATCATCTTGTGAGGGATAGGGATTTTGAGTCCTAAGTCCTTCCTATTGAGTCAGCTCCGGTGGTTAGAGTTTCTTGATGTCTTTCCCAATGAGCGTCTCGGTGTTCCTTCTGAAAGGGGAATAGACTTTAGTATAGACGTACTTCCTGATACTCAACCTATTTCTTTTCCCCCTTACCGTATGGCCCTGGTGAAATTGAAGGAATTTAAGGATCAATTGAGGGATTTGTTGGAAATGGATTTTATAAGGCCTAGTAAGTCACCTTGGGGTGCACCGGTGTTGTTTGAGAAGAAAAAGGATAGTTCTCTTAGAATGTGCATTGACTATCGACAACTTAATAGAGTCACCATAAAGAACAAGTACCCTCTACCTGGATTGATGACCTTTTTGATCAACTTTAAGTGGTTAGTCACTTTTCTAAGATTGTTCTTCGGTCCGGGTATCACCAAGTGAAAGTGAGGGAGTGTGATGTTCCTAAGATGACTTTTCAGACTAGGTATGAGCACTTTGAGTTTGTGGTTATGTCCTTTGGTTTGGCTAATACACCGACTATGTTTATGGATCTCATGAATAGGGTTTTTAAACCCTACCTTGACATGATCGTGGTGGTCTTTATTGATGATATTTTGATTTATTCCCAGAGTGAGGAAGAGCATGTGAATCAGTTGAGGGTGGTGTTGTAAACCTTGAGGGAGGAGAGGTTGTATGATAAATATGAAAAATGTGAATTTTTGGTGAAAGAGTTTGCTTTTACTAGGGCATGTGGTGTCGGGTGATGATATTAAGGTGGATCCTAAGAAGACGAAGGTGATTAGAAATTGGCCGAGACCTTTGACTCCATCAGATTTTAGGAGTTTCTTGGGCTTGGCGGGTTATTGCCGGAGGTTTGTAAATGGTTTCTCTTCTATTGCTTCTCCTATGACAAAGTTGACCCAAATGTAACAGCCCGGACCTCACACGTGCATATATTGTCCGCTTTGCCAGCCATGGGTCGCCCATGCACCAGCGCACGGT
>JAPFFP010000113.1:20149352-20162214 GCA_026153255.1 Solanum medicagineum
GGAAATTTTAATATAAAGCTGGAACCTCATGAATATTATTATGGTGAAATGAGTGGATTTGATGATCTTGAATTGGAGAGATCACTTGTTATGAGCATGCAAGGAGGACCAAGTGGGAACACAACCAATATTGAAGAAGACTATAACATTGAGAATGAATATTATATGGAAAAGTTAGAAGGTGAGAATAAAACTATTGATCATGAAGGATTTTGGGAGGATTTGTTGAATGAAAATGTTGAAGATCATGAGATCAATTTACTTGAAGAAAATGAAGATGATCATGTGGATTTTTTGGCTCATCAGCTTGGATTTTTGGGTTCTTCACCAAAGTAAAGAAGATCACTTCAATATTACTTTTCCATTCTTGTCTTTTTTATGACTTGGATTTTAGTTCTACGGGGAGGAAAGTCCACTGCACAAAGCACACGTGTTCATGCAAGATCTGAAATTTACCTAATACAAGTTGGTAGATGCTAATTAATTGGGAGGATCCCAATTCTTTTGCAAAAGAAAACAACATACTCTACTAGTTTGGTTTTATGATTCTCAATTGGTTTATGTTCCTTTTAACTCGTGGAATTGTTTGGTCTACCTTCCACATCTTGGAAGGTCAACTTCCTTTCTTTCATTATTGAATGTACTTTGTCCATTGTTATTTGCTAACCTATTTTTCCTTTTTAAACACTTGTAAGGTCATAGTTGGTTGTTACATATGCCGGCGGAAGGATACCCATAAAATTAATCGAGATAATAAGCTAAGTCCAGACACCATGATTTTAAAAAAATAAAAACGACTAATTCGATAGCTCATTAGTTTTTTAGGTCATGAAATATCTTAAATGGTCATACATAAAGGATTTTGGGTAATTATTTAGCGACAATAATATATTTGTCGTTATATTACATTTAGTTGCAATAATATAAATATAAATATTTATAACTAGCACTCTATATAAGTGTCATAAAAAATTTTAACGGTCTTGGATACAGCGACATTAACTTAATTCTGGCTAAATATTTTTACGATACTCCATATTGTCACTAAAGAAAAATTCTACTGCCAGTATATGTTTCGTTTGTTGTAGTGACATGGAAAATATGTTTCTAGTCATCGCGTGAATGCAATGAATTTTTACTAGCACTCTATATAAGTGTCGTTAAATGTTTTGACGATTTGAATATCATGACATTAACTCAATTAGCTAAATATTTTTATGATAACAAATATTGTCAGTAAAGGAAAAATTTATAGCCACTACACGTCTCTTTTGTCAGAGGGACATAAAATTTGTTTCTAGTCATCTATGAATGTAAGGAATTTGATTGTATATAAGTCGTAAAGTAAGAACTATAAAGTTTTAAGATTAATTAGAGATAAGTCTTTAATGATGACATAGTGGTCGAGCTTGAATAAATTTATGATTTTCAGCTTATAACATATATTCTTGATTTCTAATAATTGAGTTTAGTAAAGAAATTGAGTGATATTTAACCATGAAAAGATAGAAAGGGAAGATGTTCTTTGTACCTAATGAAACTCAAAAAATATATAAAAAAAAAAAAAAAAAAACCCTAAGCCCTCAAAAGCCTAAACCCCGACTTTCGATGGCCAATATGGCCGGTGGTCAGCCACCGACGGTGGTGGCAAGGCCACCGGATGCTGATGTTTCCCTTAGCCCTGAAGGGAAGAGGAGTTACGCGGATTTAGTTCAACCACAGATGGCAAAGCTTGTTATGGTTTCTATGAAACAAATCACGTATTTGCGTGGTGAGCCAAGAGTGATTTGGGAGGAAGAGGAAGTGTCACAGATGATTGTTAGCAGACAATTACAATTTGCAGTCGTTGGAAAATTCTCTTATGGGTCGCCAGATATGCACGATTTAAGGAGATTAATACCTTTACAATGTGAACTTAAAGGCTAAGTCAATATAGGGCTTTTAAATAACATATATATCTCAATCAGCGCATCACGCATGGAAGATTATGTACATCTACTATCAAAGACTATCTTTTACATCGCTCATAATTCTGAATTAGAACTATCCTATGAAAACATTGAAGTGGGACCCCATTGTTTGATCCGACAGCAGAGACAACGATTGCAATGGCAAGGATTTCCTTGCCCTCCTTACCTCTAAATTTTTTTGGACGGGAAGCTCTATTCTCTCTTGCGGCGACAGTTGAAAAACCTTTACAAGTTGATATAGCCACAACCAATAAAATCAGACCCAGTTATGCAAGGATCAAGGTGAAGGTTGACCTGTTAAAGGAATTACCAATGAGAATTAATGATGGAATAAAGAAGAAGAATGGTGAGGTGATATCTAAATGGGTACAAATAAGATATGATTATTTACCTAAATATTGTCACGCTTGCAAGTTGCAGGGACACAATGAAGATGCTTACTACGTGCTTCATCCTGAACTATTTGATAAGGTTAAGAAGGAAAATTAGCAATAAGATAAAAATGACAAAGAGAAAGACCATAACAAAGTTAGGAATGGGGGCAAAAGACTGATAAGGAGGTAGAAGTGCAGAAACCTAAAGGGGGGAGGGGAGGGAATGATGCAAACAAAGGGAAAGGGTACCTAATCACTAGGTGGAATCCCAAACCTAAGGGGGATCTGGTAAACAGTTCTAATCAGTTTCAGGCTTTGGAGCAACAAGATGACCAACAAGAAGGGTGTTGCCACCCACTGCAGATAAGAGACAAAGGATAGATGAGGTTCAGGATCTCCAGCAGACTCAGCAGATGGGCAACACTAAAAAATGGGTAGAAGGAAATTTAGGGAAGGACAAGGTGGATCAGACAAATATTACTCAAAAGGAGGGGGAAGGCAGTGGAAAAAAGATTCAACATGAAGATATTAGCCCCACAAAGTCACAACAGCAGTAGCAACAGGGGGATCAAAGGCAATGAGGAAAAGAAGGGGGAGAACGATAGTAGCAGCCAAAACATCATCAATAAAGAAGAACATCTGTCCACAGTAAGGAAGAACGACAGTAACCAGGGTGAGTGTGGTGAAGATTGAAAAGGAGGATGATGAGGTACAGTCAGTACAGTTCTTACCACACAGAGATAAAAATACGACAGATCAGAGTCAACAAAGGGCTGACCAGCTGGACAACCCTGAGATAACACGGACACAGGATAAAAAAGAAGTTAAGGAGGGGGATACTGAGGAAGAGGCTGAAGATTTGAAGGCAAATGTGAAGGTGGTCTCGAAAAGTGGGGATCTCTCCCCAAGGAGCATCAGGGATTTAAATAAGGATAAAAAGAGAGGCAGATCTACAATATCAAAAAACAGTCAAGTCCAAACAAGGAGTACATCAGCAAGGCTAATTGGTAGTAAATAATGTTGCACAACATATTATTTTGGAATATTAGGTCAATACAATCTCAAAATGCATTTGAGAAAGTCATTGATCTAAGGAGAAGACATTGTTACTCTTTTATTGCCTTTTTTGAACATTTAAAAGGCCTCAAGAAATAGATGCTTATAAAAGGAGAATCAAAATGGAGAATGAAAAGGTGAACAGTTCAGGAAAAATTTGGCTATTTTGGAGTGAGGAGTGGGAGGGGGAGAAAATATCAGATAACATTCAACAAATTATTGTGAAATTCGCTCACACAGTTAGTCAAAAGCAAGCCTGTATCACATCTGTTTATGCTAGATGCAGTGCATTAGAGAGATTGGAATTATGGGAAGACATTGCCTAGTTAGCAGAAGACTGCAATGTCCCATGGTTGGTAGGGGTGATTTTAATGTCATTTCGGATGAAGGTGAAAAGTTGGGAGGACTACTTGTTTCTCATATGGAAACTGCTGATTTTGCTCAATGTATAAGGAGCTCTGGTTTAACTGAATTTCTATTCTTGGGAAGTCTTTTTACTTGGTCGAAGGATAGAGCAGGAGAGGATAGTATCTTTGAGAGATTAGACAGGGTTTTTGAGAATGACATTTTTTGACAAGAATGTAATCAAAGTGAGATAACTCACTTGATTAGGGACAGATCAGATCATGCCTCATTACATATGGTTTGTAAGGCTGGTCAGGAAATTATTAAGAAATTTGTCTTAACTTTTGGTATAGTCATCTTTCTTTTAAAAAGGAGGTGAAGAGGGCTTGGGCTGAACCTGTTGAAGGGTCACCTTTTAGGGCTTTGAATGAAAAATTGAAGAATGTCAAGAGGGCTCTGACAGTCTAGAGTAAAGTTACTTTTGACAACATCTTTAAAAAGATTATTATTATGGAGGATGTTATAAAAGTGAAGGAGGTGCAGCTGGAGATGGACCCTACAAAACAAAGCAGAACAGAGCTTAGAAAGGTAAAGGCAGATCAGAGAAAGTATCAGAAATGGGAAGAGGATTACCGGAAACAGAAGGCAAGCATGCATTGGTTCAAGGAAGGGGACAAAAACACAAAATTCTTCCATGCTCATGTTAAGGGAAGAAGAAATAGGCTTATAATTCAGCACATTCAGGACAGTCAAGGTGTGGAGCTGCATACAAGTCAGGAGATTGGGGAGGAGGCTGTTAGAATTTTCCAAAATCAGTTCCAGGAGAATTGTCGTCAGTAGAATTTTGAGCTTCTGGATTGCATTCCAAAAATACTAACAGAGGAAGATAGAACTAACTTGGAAGGCTGGCTAGATGAAATTGAAGTCAGGGGATAGTGCTAGTGGACCGGATGGTTTCTCAGGAGGATTTTTCCAAAGCTGCTGGGACATTATAAAACATGAGGTATATCAGGTAATGAGTCAATTTTTTTGTGGCTCAGAATTACCTAGGTACTTTATACACACCACACTGGTATTAATACCAAAAAAGAATGTGATAGAATCCTTTGGTGATTTGAGGCCTATTAGCCTAAGCACTTTTATGAACAAGATAATATCAAAGGTGATTTAGAGAAGAATTGATAAAGTGCTACCCAAGATCATATCATCTAATCAAACTGGGTTCATAAAGGGGAGGAGCATATCTGAGAATATATTATTGGCTCAAGAGATAGTAAGGGATATTAATAAAAGAGCCAAGCATGTTAATGTGGTGGTTAAATTAGATATGACAAAGTCTTATGACAGGGTTTCCTGGATTTTTCTTACAAATCTGATGAAGAGATTTAGTTTTGGGGAAAGATTAATCGATATGGTGTGGAGGTTTCTTTCTAACAATTGATACTCTATCCTAATCAATGGTCAAACTAATGATTTTTCCAGTCCTCTAGGGAGGTGAAACAAGGTGACCCTCTTTCCCTACTTCTAGTTATTATTGGGAATGAGGTACTATCTAGAACTTTGAATCTTCTTAATAATAATAACAAGTTTATTGGATATGGATTGCTAAAGTGGAGTAAAAGAATAAATCATTTCTCTTATGCAGATGATACGATTCTCTTTTGTTTAGCTAATAGGAGATCTTTTAAGATGATGATGCAAGTTTTGAGGTATTATGAAATAGTCTCTGGACAGCTTATTAATTTGTCTAAGAGATTTTTTTATTTGCATGATAAAGCACCAACAACAGTGGGACAAAAGTTCAGAAGATGAACAGGAATAAGGCAAAGATCTCTCCCTTTTACATACTTGGAATGTCCAATTTTCTATGAAAGAAAGAAAAAGGTATATTTTAGAGGGCTGGTCAGGAAAATCACTATCAAGATTCATTCATGGAAAACTAGATTGCTGTCAGCAGGAGCTAAGTTTGTGTCAGTCAAGGATATGTTACAATCAGTCCCAATTTACCAGATGTCGGTGATGAATCCTCCAAAAGGGGTAATTGCTTTCATACAAAAAGTAATTGCTAAGTTTTTCTGGAGTCATAATGGAGACACAAAAGGAAAACATTGGGTGGCTTAGGACACCCTCTGTTTACCATAAGAAGAAGGAGAATTGGGCTCGGATCGTTACACCACATTGTTGATGCTTTATTTGCAAAGTTGTAGTAGAACTTTAGAACATCAACAACATTATTATGGAGTACTTTCATGTAAAACAAGTATTGTGAAAGGTTGCATCCTGTAATTGTCGAAGCTATAGGTGTTTCCTATGTATGGAGGAAGATGATTGAGGTAAGGGAAGTAGTAGAACACAACATATGATGGCAGATCAAATCAGGCAGGTCTAGTTTTTGGTTTGACAATTAGACTAAACTGGGTGCATTGTATTTTATTGAAACAATCAATAGAGGAAGAAATTAGAGATAAGGGACTTTGTCACAAATGGACGATGGAACAGGTACAGGCTGTCATCCTATCTATATGATCCTGAAATTGTGGATCACATTTGTGACAAGGTAAATATCCCTACTACTGAGGAGGATCTAGACAAGTCATGGTGGATAGGGGTAGTTCTGAATTATTTTCAGTCAAGTCTGCATGGAAATTAGTAAGACACAGAAGAGGAAAAAATGAGGTAGAAAAACAATTGGGTAAAGTGCTTGCCTTTTAAGATTAATTTCTTTTTTTGAAAGGCATGGAAAGAAAGAGTGGCTATAGAGGACAATTTACAAAGGTTGGGAATCCAGATTGAATCACAGTATCAGTATTGTGAAGGAAGATTACAGAAAACAATGAGGCATTTATTCTTTACAGCTCCAACATCTCAAAAGGTGTGAAACTTTTTTTTTCCAAGGTTTGCAGGTATTAGATTGGAAGGACTCAACCCACACTCAATTATTAGAGTATGGTGGGGTAAGGAAGAGTCACAAAAGCTTCAACAGGTTTATGAGGCCATTCCAACTTTGATATGTTAGGATTTGTGGAAAAGAAGGAATAATAGAAGACATGGTGGGGATACTTTCATCAATATTATGATTCACAACATACAGACTAATATTCATTATTTGATTAGGACATTATATCCCAAAATGAAAATATTAAATGTAGCCTAGGATGAGATAATTAAGAAGTTGGCAGAATTTAAACCCAAATTGTATCATTTAGTGGTCACTTAGAATCCACCAGCTGTAGGCCACCAGAAAAATGCAACACTGCTGGCACCAATAGAGGCAATCCAGGCCCTAGCACTTTTAGTTTCTATATAAGGGACAACAGAGGGGATTTATGTTATGCTCAAGCTAGGATTTTAGGTCACATGACCAATATCTAGGTTGAAGCATATGCGATTTTGGAGGTTGTTAGATACTGAGAAAAAGAGATACATAGTGGTAAAATCCAAGAAATAGACTCCTTCGTCATGCTTAGCATCCTTAAAAGGAACTGGAAGGTTCCATGGGAGGTGGTGGAGGTAGGTGAAGAGATCTAGAGACATATAATACAACATAACATACACATAAAGCACATATATAGGGAAGGGAACCAGTTAGGGAACTACATTGCGAATGAGGCAGCTAATGAAGAAGCTTCCTTGATATATGAACACTTTAGTCAGTTGCCAAGAAGAGCAAGACAAATCTTAAATATAGATAAAGCACAAGTGCCTACACTCAGAATTAGAACCAAGCCCATTAAAATACAACAGTTATAATTGACATATTCGGAGCCACTAGAGTTAGTATATTTACATTCATGACAAAGCAGGTAGCAAAATTAGGGGATTTACAAAAAAGAAACATACTAGGTTGCAAAAACATGGATCTACCAGTATGTTCCTATGTCAAGAGCCTATGGATAGTGTACAACCTGAAAGAACATGCTCCATTCCAACGAGAACCTCACCTGGCCTCCACCATCGAGATGAGAAGAGAGATCAAAGATCTAAAGAAGGGGAGGGTCAGAAGTCGAAGATATAAGGTACAACAACCAATCAACCGAATACTTACCTGGTTGAAGCTTAACCTAGAAGGAAGTCAACAAACAGTAAGAAGTAAGAAGAAGATGAGAAGCATCTCACGAACCAGCGGCTACGCCATGGAAGAGAAACCAAGGAGAATAGCTGAAGCGCCATTGGAAATGAAGGAGTACAGAGGAAGAGGAAGACGAAAATACTTTACTTACTCTGTAAGTTCATTTTTTAGCTATTTACAAACGGTATGTCCGCTTTTATGTCTTTTTATTTTTCTTGATTATTACATAAAAAGGTGGGCTCCACCGAAAAAATTTAATTAAAAAAATTCAAAAAATATCTTCGATACTTTTGAATAATGAGGGATTATAAAATTAGATTAGAAGCTTAACTAGATTTTGTTTGATTGTTGGCAAACATGTCTCAATATTCCTTGACAGATAGGATATTTTTACTATTTTTTTTCACAAAGGCGGACCGACCTTTCCTATTCCTTCCTAACTTTTTCTCACCATCCATCAGTAAAAATGACCTAATTCCTAACTATTAGTAATTCTTTTTATGCACAAAACCAATGTGGCCTTAATCCATACTTATTTTATTTCAAAAGAAGTATTTTTTTTATATTGTTATTCATAAAAAAGGTGATATTTTACATAATTAAAAAGACATTAGCGATATCTTTTAATTTTTTTTATTTAAATAAAGAGAGTTTTACATAATTATTAAAGAGCTACATTGTTTCTAAGGTATTTATTAAACAATAAATTAGTAAAAGTAAGTTTTGTTTTTTAACCGTGAATAGTTTTCTTAAGTGAACGTGTCCAAATTAAAACATCACTTATTTTGAAGCAAAAGAGTAACTTTCTTTATCACATATTAATTGTGTTATGCAGCATTTAGTCGTTTACGGAATTAACGATATAATTCTTTGCCTTGAGAATTAAAATTGCCACAAGATGAAAACAAAACTCCATATATTATGAATATGGAAGAAGATTAATTGCGTAAATAGTTTTAGACAGTAGGGAGCAAATGTAGACTATCAAAATCGAAAAAGAAGAGACAATAATAACTATAAATATATAAAAGGATCATTTTTCAAATTTTTATTTGAAATAGGATCTAAATTTACCTATTTTTGATCTTTAATTTCTTATTGAATCCCGAAATATGCACCTTCGAAATAGTGTTTAGACAATGATGACCTAAAAATAATTTTATCAATTTTTCACATGTGTTGGTTAATGTTCTCATTATACTGAAGAGTTAATTGAAAGGGCTTGTTGTTATGTCGAAAATAGGCAATAATGACATTCGCACGATGACGAAATCAAAAATTTTATTAAATATATTCAAGATTGATATATATTATGTAATTTTTTTATATAAATAGCATGATTTATCAATGAAAACATACAATTGATTACCTTGATTACGTCACTCAACTCACATAAAATAGGCTTGGTTAAAAATACATCATTTTTAGTCAAACTTTGGTCGAAAAGAAGAAAAATTATCTCTAAAAACTTTGGTCAAACGGACTATAATTATATTTAGAGTCAATAATGTTCAAATTCTCAATCTGGTATGCCTTCACAAGTTAAAAGTGGAGAAATCACACTATTATTTCAATGACTAGAGGAAACCTGACAATGAATTTTTTTGCGTAAGGGGACTGAATTCTAGCGTTTGTATTTCTCTGGCAGCTTTTAGATTCGATGCAAATTCAGATGAATTAATTAGATTTTGTTTGATTAATTTTTAAAATAAATATTAATTTTTTGAAAACGTTGATGAACAGAATATAAGTCGGCGCATATTTACATCTGATTTAATATCTTAAATATTATATACAGCTATAATATGGTCAGTACATCATAAGCTATATAAGTTGAAGGCCGAAATGCACTTCTGCGCCGACCTACGATATTATTATTACCATACGTACAAGTCTTAAAGAATGTGCCATAGGGTTACAATATATCTACTATTCCCTCGATTTAAAAAATAATTAAGTTTGATTTGATATAAAGTTTAAAAATTAAAAAAATTAATTTTATGATTATAAATTAAAGTTATATCAGATGTATTAAAATATTTTTTATTTTTACAGTTTTAAATATGTGTAAGAATAAAAATTTTACCCAAAGAAAAATCACTATCTTAAAATAAATAAAAAGATAGGTCCTTTTTTCTTTAAACAGTCAGAATAAATTTTTTATAAAAAATAGGAGCAAAAATTGAGTCACCAAAATATAAGTTAGGTGAATTTGAATACAGTAGAGCTCCATTCATATCTTCATTATCTATTTACACTATTAAATTTGAGATATTTTTATTAGAACTAAAGCTTCAAAGTTAGTTTAAAAATCACATTTATATAGAAAGTCAAAATATCATTCGAATTGATATTTTAAAGTTCAGGAATATGTCAGCTTCAATCGAGATTCTATCCTATTTAGTGTTTGTTGATTCATTAGCGTTTGCACCAATTAGATAGAAAACTTAATTCAAAAGATGAGAATAATTAGAAGAGAATATTCTAAAGACTTGATTCTTGATCCCTAAAATTTTAGAGTTTCAATTTTATTTTTTATTTTTTTGACAAAATTTTATAATATCAAGCTATTTGAAAAATAATCGATACATATCAAATTGTTCAAAAAACCCTCTCTTCTCTATCGATTCACGACTTTATATTTAGAGGAAATCATAAATTGAAACATCATATAATAACATTAACAAAGAACAATTATAGCAGTAGCAAACTCAGCAATTTGACGAAGAATATGCAAAAAGAAATTCAGTTATGTTAAAAGTATGTAAAACTAAAGATATATTCACAATTGTTAATATTAATCTTTTGTATCATATACGTCAAATCATTCTTCGTCTAAGATAATTCCACTCATGAGCAGGACTTGAATTTATGACCATTAATTAGATTAAAAGACTCAAATCTTTACCAACTGAGCTATATAACGACAAGACCTCCAAAAAGCTATATAAATTTAAATAAATAAATAAATAATATTTTATATTAAATAATAAATAAATAAGCTATATTAATGTTTCCAGAAAAGAGTTATCTGTCTGTTCCAGCATGCCTAGGCTTTGTGATAAAGTGGAAATTAGGATAAGGCAATTAAGTTGGCACTGCCACTTTTTTTGTTTCACGACATTTACAGTACATTCACACGCACAAAAAAGGTCATCTTTGTTTTCAGCTTTCCAATTAATTGACAAGACATTGTTAAAAAAGTTATTCGTTGAGATTATCAATTCTTATTTTTAAAATTGGTATAAAAATAAATAGAAAAAATTAAGGTATTATGTCGGTTTTATAAAAATCGATGGAGTCTATTTAGTAAGAAAGAAAATAAAAAATGAAATGTGGCAATTTGGAGTCGAACCTTTTATGTACTATGGCATTTAACAATTCTACTACTAGACAATTTGTGTTCTTCGATCAAATACTTATGTTATTTTTATTATTTATATTCTTCGATAATAATTTTGTTCTTTACAAATTAACAAATGTTTATTAACTTTTTGAAGAAAAATAAATTCTTGAGGAATTTTTGCATATAGTTTCTCAAAAATACTTTAGTTATGTTTCATAATTATAGTTTGGATAATTACATTTTGTAACTATTGTTACAGCATCATTTGTACAATTTTTGAAGCATTTGTATATGTTTGTATAATTTACAGTTTTTATATAGTTTTTGTATACTTTGTTATACAATTTGATTCACACACAGTGTTTGTATAATCGTGCAAATTATTTTGTTTGTTGCGAATCGTAATTAATTCAAATTATAACTTATTAGCTAATTAACTAGTATATGTTTATTTATCCGCATAAAATTTCCCTTTAAAAAACATGAAAATAAGCTGAATTTTCACACATTTTTGTGCTTCATTAATGAGATCGATTTCTTTCCATGCGATTGGTGTATTCGATCTATCCAATTCTAATATTTCCCATTAGTATCAGAATATCCCAGCCAGAGTTTCATATACAAATAGTTTTACATATACCATTTACAACATGCTATTATAACTTACACGGTTCTTCCGGTATAAACATAGCAATCTACTCTACTTATTTATCAATCTAAAAAAAGGGATAGTTGATTATTTAAGAGGAACTTATTTAAATAAGCTATATTTTGGATCATAATGATCATTAGTAGTTATAGTTTATCATATCAATAGCTCGAGGGAGGAAAGAGGCGAACAAAAGAGACAAGAGAGATGCTAGCTAGAATACATGATGTATTCAATGAATACACGTGTATCAGTGACTACAATCTTATACTTATTATATTTGATAAGGCTATTAGAGAAAGGAGAGAGAAGAAGACCGAGATAGGAAGACAAAGGAGAAAGGAGAAAGGTGAATGCCACATGGGATAGAGAAATGAGAGATACTAGATATATATTGTATCAGTTGAATACAAGTTTGTATCAATACTGAGGTTTAATATGCATACATACCTGTAGAAGCTATATATCTACCAATTCATGTTGTATCTCAGGTGTATATCAATATAAAGACTGTCTCAAATAAAATTACGAGGGAGAGATGTATCAAAGACAATCCTATCGTATTATATGAAATCATGAGGGAGAGACGTTGTAGATACAATCCCGATAAATCTTTATCTATAGTAAATTATTTCAATGATTTTTCTATGACGAAAATAATAAAGTGTGTATCAAATGTTATTAAGCTAATACATGTTGGTACATATTGTACCAATTCCATCATTGATACGATTCTACTGTGGAGTCTCACTATTAAATACAATCTTAAAGTACAAAAGATAAATTAATACAACTTATAAAAAAGGAGAAAAAAGTGAAGAACGAGAGAGGATAAAAAAGGAGAAAAAAAAGGTAAGAACGAGAGAGGATAACGAAAAACGAGAAAGGAGAGAAAAAAGGTGATTTATTATAACAAACATATATATTAACAAATATTTTAAAAAATTATAAGCATATATATATATATATATATATATATATATATATATATATATGATTATACTTGTGTTTTCATATTAATAAGTAAATTTTCCATTATTGAAGCCATGATTC
>JAPFFP010000113.1:20162314-20184307 GCA_026153255.1 Solanum medicagineum
CCATAATTTTCCTCCTCCTCGACCAGTTTCTCATATTTTTCCTTTCTTCTTCTGTGAACACTCTGTTTTCCCTTCCTGGATGATACTTGTGTTTTCATATTAATAAGTAAATTTTCCATTATTGAAGCCATGATTCACCATAATGCAGTCTTAGACCATGAAGACTTCACAGGTTAAAAGTCCATTAAGCAAAACATCAAGTGGGCCAATGAGTCAAATAATTAATGGAAAAATAATTTTCCGATTTCGAAGATTATTAGGAAGGATAGTTTAGTTTTGAGCTGACAGTCAAAGTTTAGTATCATTTCAAATGTACTTGAGGCTTATTAACCAATATCTTACCTGATTAGTATATTTTTTTTGTATAATTAGTGTTATATTTTATTATGTATTGAGATATATATATTATTAATATATAAAAATTCATGATATTAGTAATATAAAAACTTTTAAAATATGTGCATAATTAAAGATAGCTTTTTTCCGTAAAAAAAATTTTCGACATCTTTTTTTATCATGATTGTGGAGGATATTTTGATTTTAAATAAAAGGATATATTTAAACGAATTATGCACTATTCTTAAGACATCAAATTAAACAATACATAAAAAAATAGAAAAAATTATGTGGATAAGTAAATATACACTAATTAATTAACTAACATAGTTATTGTTTGAATTAATTACGACTCGCGACAAATACCTAATTGTAATTACAATTTGAATTTTGTATAATTCGTGTAATTTACACAAAAATTGTGTACGAGTCAAATTGTATAGCGAAATATGTGAATTATATAGCAAATTACACAAATATTGTACACGAATTGTATAATGAAATATACAAACACTATAAATTGTAAAGCCAATTATACAAACATATATAAATATTGCGCTATCATACAAACGCTGGTATAACTATAGTTACGAAATGTAATAAACCAAACTATATCTATAAATCATAATTAAGATACTTTTGAGTAGCTATATGTAAAAATTTCTCAAAAAAAAAATCTCTTCATGACTAAAACGAACATTACTAATATACTTTATTTAATAACTATCTTTATATACTCTATTAAATGATCTTAAACATTATGAAAAGATATTCATAACTCGAAAAAGAAAAAAAATTTCTAACATTCATTTTTTTTTGGGTATTTTCACATTAAAAAAAAAACAAAAACAACATAGAAATGGATAAGTACTGAATAATTTACTTTTGCAGTTTGGGCATCGTTTTCTCACCGACAGCGCTTTCTCTTTCAATTGTATGCTTCGAATAATAAGAAAATATTTTATTTCACTAGACCAGTCCCATTAAATTGACTAATAATTAAATAATTTGTATTTTAATATAATTATATTTTTAAAATTATCAACTTTAATGATATTATATAAACAATTTCATTTTCCATTCCCTTTCACAATAATTTTTTAAATTCTATGATGGTCTATTCCGATAGAGATTTGTTTAATAAATGCTTTTCAATAAAATGTCATCGAATATATTTTCATGTTTCACTTATTGGGTTGATTTGATATCAAATAATTAAGTTTATTTGTAGCAAAATCATTTCCAACGATGAATATCTTTTAAATTATAATAAAATAAGATCGGGGAAGTGGGGGGGATATTTAAGAGGGAAAAGATGTATTACAGAGAAAAAAAATTCGAAAGAAGATAGAAATGTATTAGTAAAAAAGAAATGCTATCTCCAAAAAGAAATTTTTAAAAATTTTTTAAATGATGAAATCCTTTTAGAATTATAAAAAAATAATATATATATTTAGATAATTCTTTTTAACAATTAATCTAAACATGGTCACATTTTTATCTAACTAAAAAAATATGACGAAGTCCAATTCTCATACGAAAATATGCAAACCCTAATGAATTGGTAAAGTGTACTTGACACGTTTCTACGTCGATAAGTTTCTAAAATACTCTTTAAATTTTTATTATTTTTATAATCACCAATTGATCTCATAAAGTCTTTATATGAATATGATGAATCAGCTCATAAATTGCCACGTGGATTGCTCCGCCGACGAAATTCAAAACCAGCTACAAACCTATAAACCAGCTCCACCAACTTAAGTGTATTGACCAATTTGTCCTTTTCTTTTATTTTTTTCTACATGAAGTCCTTTTAATTTGTCAAAAAACATCAAAATCTATTTCACTTTTTAGGCAAAGAAAATTATGTATTATATTGGTTTTAATATGGTAGTGCTAAAATGAAATAACATAATTAGGTTAGGAAAAAGTACTTTCATCTTTTGACTTTAATAGAGTTAAGAATGAGTCTTAGAAAAGTCATTAATCAAGTCAATTATCACATTGCTTAACATGTTTTATTTGGAAAGGAAAAGGCATAAAGTAGTGTTTATTATTTAATTGGTTATTTTTTAAAACACAAGAAAAGTGTAAAGACATTTAAATGAGAAACAAAAGATGGTTAAAATGTTTGAACGGGAGAATGCATTAGAAATGCACCAAAAAAAAAGAGAGTAAAATAGCATCAAGTCATCTAGTGAAAAAAATTGTATCGCCAAAAAATGTGGTTCAATAGATAAATTATTCTTTTATTCACTCAGGTTCTTAGGCTCGAGCCTTGAATAAAAGTGTTTTCCCTAAATAAACCCTACACGATATGAATTCGGATTAGTCGAAGTCCAATACAAATACAAAATATGAATGGGCAACAAAAAGATTGAAAAAATGTGTTGATTTTCAAAACTAAGTAAAAAAGTATTCTGTGTCTGTTTTGACGATATTTTTTCAATTGTTCTTTGTCAATCACTCAAGGACGAGGGAGGAATGAGAAAATATTGATTGGTATAATGATGAGAGGAAGTAGAAACATATTTCTTTATAAATAAAAAAGTTATTTTATTTGTAATATTAAAATTCAATGATAATTTTATAACTTTATATATGTTGTTCAATTACTTTAAATTGATATTCAATATCTATAATTTGTATGTTTTAATTTTTTTTTTCAATCTTATAATCAACACTAATATCTTTTTATTTATATTAAAAATCAAATTCTCATGCAACGTGATTTAATGTAACTAGATACTATTAAATAAATACCAATCAATTTTCTTTCATACCAAGAATTAAATAAAATTATCATCATGTTAATATGTTAATTTTGAGAATACACATGTCATAAGTTAGACTTAAATAAAATGGATTACACTTAAATTATAAAATCACAAGCTTTACAAATAATTTTTACTCCTTTGATCCTCCTCATATTATTATATTTTTCAATTTTTTTTTTAACAAGGTAAAAAGAAAATCCAAATTTGTGATACAATGATTTATAGACTTTTCACATGAAAGGTTTGATCCTTTAATTAGTTCATTCAACTAATATAGACAAAAAATTAAATATTTTTCCCTTATAAAGAAAAAAGAAAGCTTCTCAAAACACAAATTCATTGAATGAAAATTTTCCAAAAAAAGAAAAGGAAAGGACAATTTTGTAAATTACTTAAAATTTCAAGCTTTTTTCTTTCCTCGTTTTTACTTAATCTCGCTTAACAATCCAAAGCGAAATAGATTTCTATGAAAAGTCCTCTTTCTCTCTCTCTCTTCGTTCCTAAGCCTCTCTCTTTTCTCTCAGATCCACAGCTCCAACAAATTTTTCATCGCAAAATGCCATTGAAACCTCTCTACGATCTCGCGAATTTTCACTTCTGAAGTTTCTACAACATTCTAGAAGATTCTATATACATACCGTTTAATTTCCTCTGTCGGCCGGACGGACGGTGTAGTGTGAATGGGGGGAGTACCGTCAACGCCGAGGTTCACCGGTGGTTCGAGGCCTCATGAAACGGCGGAGTACCTAATTGGAGCATTTATTGGCGAGAAATCGTTTCCTCTTGCTTCTGATTACTGGCAGAAGCTTCTAGAGCTTCCTCTTAATCTTCATTGGTCTTCGGATCGTGTTCAGCAAGCTTGCCTACTCTTTGGTACCTAACTATCCGTAATTTTAAGAAGTTCATTTCCCTGATAATTATTTATTGAGTTTTGATGAAGAATAGAAAAGAAAAAGTTTAGTTAAGTTGTGAAGTTAGCCCGCATATGTTAGGTTCTGATTATTGGTGCAGGAGAGTGTTTGTAATGTGGTGTAGGAACTTTTATTGATTAGTCTAGTTGATGATTGGAAGATATTGAAGTATTCGCATGCTAGGTTTAGTTACTGTTTAGCTTCCCTTAGTAGTTTGATGGTTTAATAAGGTGCATTGTATGTAACTTGGGGAAATTGCACGAGTGAATTGTGACTGTCACAGTTGTTGAGTTACTTTATCAGGTTGGAAGCTATGATGCTCGGACTCGTTGATATGTATGGTTGCGTGAGTGTCACTACTCCAGAAGTAGTGCATTGTTAGAGAATCCGATATGGGTGAGGCAACACTTTTCGTGGGTCTGACAAAAATAGGCTGGAAGTTCCCAAACCAATATAAATGAATAAGGGAAAAAATCATAATGTGCACCAGGATTCTTACCACTGTTTTTTTTGAATTCGCACAACTCTGTAGTTGGCTCCTTTTAAGGATTTGGCAAAGGCTTAGTGTCTATACTAGTTGTTTAGGCAGTTAGGTCCGACTCCAGCCATCAAATTTTTCCACTTGTGGAGCTCTATACAGAGTATTCTTGTGCTCCTGCATACTCTATTTAATGTGGAAACTAGTCTAGTTGTCTCCCAATCCTAAAACTGGAACTGGTCACAACATCATAATTCAACAGAAAAATGTTCTATACCGTTGATCCTCTCAGATGATTTTTTTAGAACTTCTAAATGCAATTGTCTTTTGGTTCCAAAATTTTGGCCCATTTGTGCTACCCAAGAGCCGGAGAAAGAATTCTCTGATGATGATTTTTGTGATGTCGGTTTGAAATGGAAGAAATTGCCATAGTAACTTCCATGTCTAAATTTCCTTCAAAAAGTGGATCATTATCTCCAATTAAAGAGCAAAATCTTCCAAATTGACCCTTGTAAAGTTTAAATGGACGGAAAGTTTAGGAGAGATAGAATATTGTTCGAATTTAGTGGGACACTGCAGTTTAATTTGATTCTGGAGTATAATATATCTTCTTAGACATCCATATACATGAGCTGATAATTTCAAAAAGATAAATGTTTTCCATAAGCTACAAGTAGATCGTCATAAAGTTTTGAAGGGGACAAATATGTTATTTGGATGTACGTGCTGGTTCCTAGAACCGGATCGTTTGATATTTACTCTGAATTATTTTCAAAGTAACAAAGATGACCGAAGAAAGTGTTTACTCTCTGGTGTCGGACAAACTTTGGTGTACGTTGTGGATCTCGTTGGAATACTATGATTAATAGCACAGAGTAGACAACCTGACGCTACAGAGGAATACAAAGGAAAAATAGGAGGAGATGTCGGAAGTAGCATTCCTAGGTGGTCATGTGGACAATATAAAGAGAGGAATCTGAGGGCATTTGATGGGATCGGGAACACTTTTGAACATATTAGAGGAACTTTGTTTTTTTATTATGTTTTTGGAGCACTACCATACCCTAGTTATTACAGATGATTGGGTACTTTTTGTTGAGAACCATAAATCACTACTATATCCTAGTCAGTACAGATGATTGGGCGCTTTTTGTAGAGAACCATGTCTTTTCGAAAGACTCTCAATTCAGTCTGCATCTTGTTGTGAAGTTTTCCCCATATTTATAACAATATTTTTTTAGAAAACCCCTCTTTTCAATAAAAAATACCTTTATTAGGGAAAAAAGCACTAAAAGGTCTTGCATCAAGCTTTTGCAGTGCCTCAGCTACATGCCCATTTGTGTTGAGATGTAGCTAGAGCATGGACTGCCTAGAAATACATTCGATTTCTATTACATTTAAACTGATAGTATATCTGGAATTCTTGTGTAATAATTTAAGAACAAGGGAGATAAAAAATGGGAATTGTTATTGGATAGAAATACGAAGTAGGAGTAGCTCTCCCACAGAGAGTGGAGACAAATTGAAGATCAGCTACAGTTCAAGTGCCTAGGTGAAGTTAGTTACTATGGAACACAAACTTTTTCCCCTGGAGTTATTTATTGAAAGAAGAATAATTTCTACTCTGGAAATTTTGAGCAGATTCATGCAAATTGCTTAAGTTTTAAGTTGATAAATCCTCCTCTTATTGCAGAATAGTGCAAAAATTAGGTAATTCTCCTTGGGCCTTAAGTTATGGAGTATGTTAATTTCCTGCCAATGTTGTGCAAGTAGAAATTGTACTCTCTTTTCTGCATTCTTGTGCTCCCTTATTATAAGGAGGGCTGCTTTCAGGAAAAATGAACTTAGTCCGCGCAATATTATCTAAAGCTTGGATTTTTATTTATTTTTTGATAAAGTGATGTAAGCTTGAAAGAATTAGGGAGAGGGTGAAACATGGAACTCATTCTACTTTCTGGTTTTAGGCCTCATGCTATGTATATTGGGCTGTAAGTATTTTCTTGCTGATATATAATTATTAGTTATAACGACATAGCTTCAGTGGTTGTAAGATGTCTCTCTTACATCTTTATGACTTATCAGCAGGCTGTTGGCACTAATCATATAAACTCTTTTATCTGACTCTTGTGTTATGTCTTTTCTTTCTATAGCTGCCCCGTTTAACTTTTCTAGAATGAATTCTTGCTCATGAGTGGGAATAATTTTATTTGACGTTTATTCCATCTCTTTTTCCTTTGCTTTTTTTTTTCTTTTGGGAGAAGGGGAATGATGAGCTCACTGATATGATCTTCTAATACTACTGTTGTTTCTTGCAGCTCAGAACAACTGTTACACAAGGCATCTTGCCAAAATTTTAATTCACCTGTCCTGGTGCTTGCAAGAGTGTGTTTCTACGTCTGATGCTTCTTCATCAGCTTATTTACAAGCTCTCAATGCAGTGTACGTCTCATCTGTTTTTCTGAAGCACCTCATTGAGAATGCTAAAACTGACAACTTTGAAGATCTATACATGTCTCTGAATGAAAGTGAGGAAATTCCAAGTAATGTCCCTAAAGGTAATGTATTCACAGCATGGTTAGTTCATTGGTTGGTGGGATTTTCTTATTTATAGGCCAATTTTATTTTACAATTTCGTTCTCTCTTCCAAATACATCTTCTTTTTTCTTTTGTGTGGGGAGAGGCAATTGGAGTATGTAGCAACACTAGTGATTTCAACCACTATGACTTGAACAAAGTGAATGTGTGTGCTATTTGTTCGAAGATCTAATCGGGTATCCCTTTTTTATTTTATATGGCAGACTTAATTGTGTCTTTGCTTCTCAACATCATTTTCACTGTTTAAAATACAGTGCTGTAGTCTAATTTATGTAGAACCTGAACTCCTAGTATAATTTTTTTTTTTGGGGGGGGACTCACGCTAGGCTAAATTAAGAAATTTCCTTCCACTTATTTATGGATGAAGCAATATGTTTGTCATGACCAAATGATTCTTTGAGATTCCAACTCATATCTCTTGTAGCGCTGATTTCAGTGAGTAAGCTTTCACAAGTTGCTGAAGTTGAGCCATACCTTTGTAGTGACCGACAAATTCTTCCAGATTCTAACTCGTATCTCTTATCGAGCTTATTTCATAGGGTTAGCTTTCACAAGCTGTTCTTTGCTGATTCTGATCTGGTTGAGTCCACAGCTAAGTTGCTCGGACTCTCCAAAAATGTTGTCCCACCCGTGTCGGATCCTTAAAAAGTACACTGTTTTTGGAGGATCCGACACGCACCCGTCGACATTTCTGAAGAGTCCGAGCAACATAGGTCCACAACATTTAGGAATCTATGTTGTTTAACCTTCTCACTTATTTTTTTATCTTTATGCTCAGATCTATCTGGGAACCCAAGTCCTTTGCTTCCTTACTCTTACCACTGTTCATCTTTCATTTTCTATTACAGAACAAAGTATTGAACATCTTGTTGTGAATAGTGTGCTTAACTTTATTGGCAGAGTAGATGTAAGGTATGTTGAGTTTTGTGCAATAAATACCTTGTCACATGGCTTGCCAGTTGTTCTCTTAATACTGTGTGGTTTTTCTGACAGCTCTGATACATATCTTCTACACTACGAGTTGCTTAATTTCATGCTTGTTGCATTATCAACTCAGCTTCTTTCTGGGCCATCACTTGGAGCCGATGATATTCATCCTTTCTTTGATGCAGCAATTTCTCAGGTCATCATTGGTTTCTCTCAGTAGATAGCTCTAAAAACTATTGTGATCTTATCAATTTGCTGTTTTTGCTGCAAATTCCTTGGCAAGTCATGAGCCACTTCTGAATGTATTTTTGTCTTCAGCCAACTTCTTTGGTCAATCTGGCTGTTCGTAAGCTGCTTCTTAACTACATTACACGACCACGGTTCCCTCTGAAGGCTTCATCGTATTATATATTTTCTGAAGGATATCAGCCTGGAGTTTTGCAGAGAGTTGGCTCAGTTGCAGGTAGGTGAAGTGATTTACTGTATTCCTCTTATAGCATATAGGATATTATGGAAGTGTTGAAATCTGCATTTATATGATCTTTATATTTACTTGCTCAGCACAATTTTGGCTCCTATTTGGCTATGTATTGCCACATCTCCAAAATATCCTCTCCATAAAATTATTTCTTGTTCCTTTGCTCATGTATGCAGCATTACATAGTCAAAAGATGATCCTGGAATTGTTGAATCCCTCCATTCCCAATCCAGTCACTTATTATGCCTCTTGTTTAGTCACCGTGCTGTCCTATCATTCTCATTGAACTTCTGCCTTTTCCATTGTCTTGCAGCAAATCTCATGCTACTGCCGTTGAATTTCTTTGCAAGTTCAAGTAATGAAGCTTACAGAAGCCCATTGGCAGACAACAGTCTTAATATTTTACTCATCCTTGTTCATTACCGCAAGAGTCTTGGCGTAGACCATTTCAAAGATAAAATTGACTACAGCAGTCTAGATTCACTACCAAAGGAAGAATCCTTTTTTGAGAATCCTTACTGCAAGGCCCTTGAGAATGCTCGGGATATTGAATGTTAGAATATTTATTTTTTCGTTCTGGTGTCCCTTTTGCTACTTCATGAATTTTGTTCCTGATTCTAAGCTTCTTTGTGTTCTCTCAAGCAGTTGATCGTGTTGATGTTGAGGGGAATGCACCTGGTGGTCCGGTTGTGAGATTACCCTTTGCTTCTCTTTTTGATACCCTTGGCGTGTAAGTGTTAATCTATCTCACTTGTTGATCTGAGGTGACAAGTAGAAGTAGTGTTCAATAGTAGCTCCTAATTAGTTATGAAAATTGGTTATGCTCAAGGAGTTTATTTGTGACCTTTTACATCCCTGTGGAACAGATGTTTTATCATTTGGTTTTTAGTCGATCCTTTTGGTCTGTTCTTGGTGAAATACCTTTAAAACTACTTCCTCGCTGTGATCTTTTCCCCCCCTGATAAGGTGAAATTTTATAAATTTATCAGCATAAAGGGTATGCTAGTATGAGCAATTGAGTAGCAGAAAAATATATCTCACAGATCATGTAGAGAACTAATAAAGTTGATCATGACTCTACATCATGACAATCATATACATCTGCCATGCTGGTTCAAAAGGTAAAGTTAAGATATACATTGAACATAAGACTAGGTACATTGTCCTCCTTGTCTTAGAAAATCTTGAGTTGCTCTTTGCTCTCTTCTCATATTATCCACCAAATTGTCGCTTGTATTTCATACCAAACTCTTGAATATATCCCTCTCAGACCTCTTCTTTGCCAACCTTGTAGAAGCTCCAAATTGGCTCTTGGTGTGGTCCTCTTTAAACCCAAAATGTCAAAAAGCATGTCCCAAAGATGTGCAGTGATTTTGCATAGAAGATTTGTGTCTTTTTGTGGCTTCTGGCTTTTCTTCACAGAAGGGGGCATCCACTACAAATGATCAGCCCTCTACGTTGCAAAATTGTCTGTGTTAAACATGCATTGCCTACTTCCACGTTATGATCTGATAGCATAAAATATGTTTATTTGTATATTTGATGATACAGTTCACATACAAATAGCTCTTTTATTGAGTGTGTGCTATTTTTGCAGGTGCTTAGCTGATGAGACTTCTGTACTTCTGCTTTATTCACTTGTTCATGGGAATTCGGATTTTCTAGAGTATGTGTTGGTGCGGACTGATCTGGATACACTGGTAAAATTTGATGACTTGTGTGATATTTTATTTTTGACTGAATAATGGCTGTTGCTTGTGGATATCACTCCCAGCAATCACTGTGTAAGGAAATGAAAATTCTAGGGAATACATGATGGATAAGGAGAGTATTGAGCAATAAAAGTGTACATAGGCGTAGTTTGATTTCTTGCAACTGCGGCATTTATGGATTAGAGGTCTTACAACAATAATAATTGGGACTTTCATCCCTGGTTATCCATTACCAGATACTGAATTTTTCCACATATGTTTCTTATCCAGTTTCCAACTGTTCTTGCATGGCTAGATATAATTTCTTGCCCCTTCAGTTGGAATTTAGAATCTTACTCTCTATTTGAATACATAAACAGTTGATGCCTTTGCTCGAAACACTGTATAATGCACCTAGGAGGACATCCAATCAGATATATATGGTGCTTATTATCCTTCTTATACTCAGCCAAGATTCCTCATTTAATGCCAGCATTCATAAACTTGTAAGTAAAGAATCACTCTCTGCCTTTCTGATATGTAAGCATGGACTATCTTGATTCCGCATCTTTCTGCAGATGCTGCCCACTGTTCCATGGTATCAAGAGCGTGTTCTTCATCAGACCTCCCTTGGTTCTCTTATGGTCATAATTTTGACGAGAACGGTGAAATACAACCTGTCTAAGTTGCGGGTATGATATGAATGTCTGTTGGTTCATTGTTTCACTTTCTTTATTTCATGCGCTCTCTCTCTCTGCTGTTATTTCTTTTTTCTCTCCTTGGGCAGGAAGCTAAATTGTTTCTTAATATTTCTGGCAGTTCAACCATGTATATACTTTACACACTTTAACTATTACGTATATCCTCATCAGAATGTACTGTCATGAGGCATTATTTTTATTGATCTACTGATTCATCAACTGGAATGTGCAATTTGGGTATGACCAATACAACTAATGTAATGGGTCCTTGTTCTAGATTGGGGTGCATAATTAAAGTTCCTCCTCTTTATCAATAAAGTTTCTCTTGTGATTGGTAATTTGTGAATGTGTTGCATAATGAAGTTCATCAAACCATAAAAGCTGATTTCAAGCATCTGTTTTCTGATGCATTTAACAGGATGTTTACCTTCATACCAATTGTCTCGCAACTTTAGCTAATATGGCACCTCATGTCCATCGCCTAAGTGGTTATGCATCACAACGTTTAGTGAGCCTATTTGACATGCTTGCACGCAAGTAAGTTTCTTGTTCCTTGTGTCTACTAGTGAGTTTTGAAGTGTTTTGGTTGATTGATTGTTATTTTGAGCTTGATCTATAATTTAGGTACAACAAATTGGCAGAGATGAAAAATGATAAGATGCATATCTCCAATGGTGAATCGAAGGAAGGAAATAATCTCCAAGAAGACATGGTACTTCTTGCTCATTGACCTTTTCTTTATTGATTGCTTGCATCTAGCATAAAATTGGTACTTGATAGCATCAAAGTTCTTCAAATATTTTTGCAGGCAGCTGAGCTGCATATTTATACTGACTTCTTAAGAATTGTTCTTGAGATATTAAATGCAATCCTGACCTATTCCTTGCCGCGCAATCCTGAGGTATCAATACATTCAATCTTCTCTAGTAGTTTGTTCATGAGGACTATTTGCTTCTTGTAGCTTTTATTAATTGCATTCCAAAAAACTGGCAGGTTGTTTACGCAATTATGCACAGGCAGGAAGTCTTTCAGCCGTTCAAAAGTCATCCACGATTCAACGAACTGCTTGACAACATATTTATGGTGTGCTTATTCATTTGTGTGTTTGCACTTCACAGTTTCTTATGTTTTTGCAAAAGGGTTCCTTGAATGTGGGACTTACTTTCCACTCATTGTAACAGTTCAGTATTGTAGTCTGGAAGGCATTATGATTTTGTGATGTTATTTCAAGGTTTTGGACTTCTTCAACAGTCGCATGGATGCCCAAAAGATGGACGGGGAATGGTCTGTCGAGAAAGTACTTCAAGTGATTATTGTTAACTGCCGATCTTGGAGGGCTGACGGACTAAAGGTAGAATGCCAATTCATTTAGTAGTTATGCCAACTTATGATGAGTTGATTGTATCTGATTATCATTTTTGTTGGCACCCACCAGATGTTTACCCAATTGCGTTTCACATATGAACAAGAGAGTCATCCTGAGGAGTTCTTCATTCCATATGTGTGGCAACTGGTGTTGTCTCGGAGGTTTGTTTCCATAGTATAACACGTGTTCTTTGTCCCAGTATACTTTAATGCCACGTGCTTTTCCAAGTTTTGTATCTTTTTTTTTCCTCAATGTTTTGTTTGAAACTTCTAATCTACCATTTATTGATTGAATCATGTACTGTGCAAGTGGATTTATCCTCTTATACCTATTTCATTTGTGGTAGTGGATGTACATTTTTCCAATCTATAATTTATTTGTTCTCTTTGTTTTTGGCAGTGGTCTCAACTTTTCTCCTAGCAGCATAAATCTTTTCCCAGCTGACCTTCCTCTCCAAGTAAGTATGCTTGCTTCCTGCCTTGATTTGACCCATCTTTTTTAAGGTCTATGCCTCTGTGGTTGGTAGGGGTTTTGATGGATTCCAGGATATTTTTTTGACCATGTTAGAAGGTTTTCCTTAATACCCTTTGATTTTTGATGGAAGTAATATGGTTTTTTGAGCCTAAATTTATGTGCACTGGCTTTCTCTGTTTATTGCCTTCTCTTTTATGTTTCCAAGCGTGTCGGTCTCTTTCTTTCTGTTTGTGGTTGTTAATCTACTTGTCCAAAGCCAACTCTTGTATGCTTTCCTGCTCTTGCAAACCGGCAAAACAGCATGATTAAAATTCCCATGTCCATACAAGATGATACATGCTTGTGTGTGTGGAATATCAAATATATGGTACCCTAAAATTTTATGTTTCTTCAGCATCCTCCTATGTCACACCTGGAGAGTTTGTTCAGCATTGCATTTTAAAATTACTTGTTTGCTCTCTCTTCAGT
This sequence comes from Solanum medicagineum, assembly GCA_026153255.1. NCBI lineage: Eukaryota > Viridiplantae > Streptophyta > Magnoliopsida > Solanales > Solanaceae > Solanum > Solanum medicagineum. Next base: position 20,175,520 of record JAPFFP010000113.1, read on the forward strand.
TCTATTCAAAATTTACTTATCATTCTGGAAGCGTTGAAGTGTATTTACTGCTAACCAATTGTCTGATTATCGTAGTTTTGGGGAATCATTTTCTAAGTCATTCCGGTGTCTGAAACAGGATAATGTAGGTGAGGAGGCCGAAAAGCCTCAGCCTCAGAATGGTGACATGAAAGGAAATGAGCTAAAGATAGAAGTACCAGTTTGACGGATTGTGGACCCTGAAGACTACGCTGTGTATATACATACATGTATCTATAGATATGTATTCTTGTCATTCTTTTCTGTTCATAACTTAAGGTAGAGGATTCTTACTTACAGCTGAGTGAAGAATTGAAATATCACCAGGATAATAAATAATGGTATTAGGCCTATATTATTATTATTTTATAAGGTAGAACTCCCATTATCAATTTTGAAGATGCAACTACAATAGCTACTTACTCTTATAGTCGAGTGACTAATATGAAATGACTGTTGAAGAAAAGCAGTTACAAACCAGATTAATTCCAATTGTGGTCATCAATAGTACAATGTAGCTAGTGTTTTTTTCCCTTCTACAATGTATTTATGTACTGGATTCTCAAGGCTGTGTGAAAATATAAGTATTTATTATGATAAAAGTGTTAAAAAAGCATGTGATTTTTAATGTGCATTCATTTTGGATGGTCTGGAAAGGAACATGACGGTTCTATCGTTGAGGTATAGACTATGTAGTTTGCTACTAAGTATTCTATCGTTGAGGTATAGACTATGTAGTTTGCTACTAACAGTGAGTTGTATAGTGAGTTGAATGTGTAATAAAAACAGAGGATTCAACATTTTAGTATTTTGTTACACATTTGGTAATATTGAACATATATATATTGATCATCAAAATCTATTCCAACGTGTATCATGTACCATAATACCGAAGTTAGGGTAGTAAATATATTGATTTTCTACCATGCCCACCTGGATTTATCTACTAAATAACAATAAGATATCGACAAATAAACTTTCATGGGCACAACATTGATATTATATTAGTCGATCTACAAACTTAAACTTGGAAAAGACCAGCTCCTTTCACATATTCAGTACAAGCTAAAGCAACTAATCCCAACATAGCAAATCGTCCATTCCAAATTTCAGCATCAGCACTCATAATCCCACCAGATTTGGACTCAGCAGTAACTCCTTGGAAGAGTGGGACTAATGAAGCCAAAGTTAACAAAGCACTTGTTCCCAAAAACCATTGGACTCCCCCACTGGATAACTGTGCAGATAAATCTGCACCGTTGGCTAGCTCCATACCAATGGCTGCTACAAATCCAATCATTGCTAGCCTACCGTTGATCCTCTCAGGTGCTGGACCACTGAATGAGAATACGTCGAAGAAATCGGTGCTTGCCTTTGCCTATAACGTAAAACACATGAGTAGAAAAGAAAAATTAAATTAATATACTTGGGTTGCATTATTTTACATAATTTAAACTTACTTGTGACAAAGATTTTTTAATTATTAATAAATGCTTGAGGCAAGATATGTATTAATAAAGATAAAAGAAACCAACCTTTGGAGGAGGAGCTGGTGTTGACTTGGGAATTTTAGTCGAAGGGGTTGAAGCTTGCTCTAATTTCTCACTATCCTGCATTTTTCAATTATGTTTGAGAAGTATTCATTATTATCATGCATGTGTGTCACAATACACTTCTGGAAAACATAAAATTAGCTACCAAATTTAGCATTAAATCCCGCTCATCCTTCCACTAGATAGTTGCTAGACTAATTTAATTTTCTTACAATTTATTGCCAACCAGTAGCAAAATAGTTCCTTGTTAATTAAATTTTTTGATAATTTATTGCCAATCGATAGCTAAACAAGATTAGCTTCATCTTTTTTCTATTTAGCTCAGACTTTTGTTCGTAAAAATATTCAATTGTTATAATTCATCGCAATTTAATAGCTAAATAAGATTAGCAGAAGGTTTTTTTTATTCAACTCAGATGAAGCTTTTTTTTCTACTAGTGATATCAAAATTAAAAAAAATAACAAACTTACTGTTTTTTAATCCACTCACAAGCTGTTTGAGTTGGTATTTAATATTCCTCTAGTCCTAGAATCTTAAAAAATTTTTATTATCCAAAACTAAATAGATTGTTTAGAGCTTAAGTCGATCGATGAATTATTTTTTAAAAAAATATGTGCTCTCTATTTAGTAAGCTTTAAAACTACTATGAAAAATAATAAAAATTTCACCTGAGTGAATATTATTTTAAATTCAAACCATATGAAAAAGAAAATATAGTCACATACATATATAAATCAACATAAAATGAGAACTGTGCACCAACCTCGGACATGCAGTTAACACGAAGACGTGAAGTCTTGTGAAGGCGTTGCAAGTTACAGCTTGGAACAAATTGATTCAACCCATTCCTAATTTGTGGAAAAGTTGCACTTCCCAAAATCATGGATTGCATGGCAAATGAAGTGGCCATATTTTGACCTCTCTAGAACTCAAAAAAGAAGGAGAAAGTGCTTTTTACTCTTCTTAGAGTGGAAAAAAAGTGTTCTTTGGTGACCAAACTAATCAAGACGTGAAGATAATAGTTTTCTTTTGTGACCAAACTTATTAACTCACTTTGATGGTGTAATGCAAGAGTTGGTAGGGAATTTATAGTGTGCATGATCAAAAAAGGGTGGATATTTGTAGAGCCACGTAATTGAATTTTGGGCCTCTAAAGATACATAAGTCACGTGGACTCATTGGGCTTTTTGAAAAAAGTAACAAGGTGATGTGGCCTGCTAATTCACCCCATATATGTTTAGAACCTCCTAGAAGTAACTACAACTTGTATTCTATCATGATTAAGGTTAAATGAAATGAAGGGAGGTGTAAATGATGATTTGGACTTTTAAGGTAATTAAATATGAACCATAAGTTATATTACGTACTCGACCTGAAGAGATTATTTGTGTCATATAAAAAAATTATATTAATAAATAATTAGTTATATTATTGTTGATTAGTAAATTGTATATCTCAAAATTTATCATTGTAAATATTTATTTATAAATGAAATATAAAAAATTGATTAATTGATGTGGTGATTTAAAATATTTCAATAATTTATTTATGAACTATAATTTGACTATTTAATAAGATTGTGTAAAAATTTAAAAAATCATAATTTTTCATAAATCTAAGTAAAAGTGATTTGATGATGTTTATATTGATCGCATTATTGAATATCCATGTGTTTATTTTTACTTGTCTACTTTAGACTTTGTATATCCTTTAAGAAACAATAATTAATATAAATATTTTACTGTGATATTTGTATGGATTAATTATATATAATATTAAATATTGTAAAATAATTTGAGAAATAATATTTATACTTGAGGGTAGGAAAAGAAAAAAAGTTATGAAACGAAAACAAAACAAAAAGAGAACTGTAAGATTACAATAAAATAAAACCATGAAATGCGCATCCGGGGAATCGAACCCCGGTCAGTACCGTGGGAGGGTACTATGATACCACTACACCAGATGCGCTCTGTGTTTTGTCAGTCCCATGGACTTATCTTAATCAGATCATCGCCTACTTCGACCCCTCTTCATAAAAAATTTATACTGTATATAAAGATCAAAAATTAATTTAATAAGTATTAATACCTTTTGAAGATTTAGTATAGTGATTAACAAGCAGCAAAAAACGCTTGAGATTGTGTATCCTACTTGTTAGTAGCATAAAGACGGAAACTACGTTTCACACTGCTCTCCCCTTTTCTCACTTTCTAGCAGTTTGTCCAGCAAAAATGAAAGTGAGCTCATACGACTGCTCTTTTTTTTTCCCCTCACTTTTTGGTGGTTGTCCAACAAAAAAGAAAGTTAGCTCATACGATTGCTCCCTTTTTTCTTTTTGTGACAGTTATTTGGTTGTAGTTTTTTGTGTTTTTAAGGAAACGTGATGTCCATCTAGATAGAGTAAGATAAGGACTGTCAGGGACATGAAATTATGCAACTTGAATGCGCCAATAACCTTAGACAAAACCTTTGCCAGAATTCTAGGCATTCCCTATCAGACAAGTGAAACTTAACAAGGAACTATGAAATATGTAATAAAAGTAGATGTATCATTTAATAATCTACTTTTGATGATTTTCCTTTTCAGTTACATTTAATCTGTCATTACTTGTCACTAAACGACAAGGAAATATAGGTTAGATTTTATGAACTTAACTTCAGTTGGAATTGTAGCGTATGGAAGAGAAGGCATGTGGGTTGGTATGTGGCTCCATTAGCTCTTATGTGAACATTTAAAGCGAGAGCTTTAGAAGGGGCAGAGATGAATGTCAGACAATTGAGAAGTAGTCTCGTATCCCTATAGTTACACAAGGTCCTCTTATGTATAAAAGATTGAGTGTCTTTCGTAGAGAGTCATATCCTTTTTAGGTTTTTGGTACACAACTCTTGTATACCGACTTTGTTATGCCCAAACATTCCAAAAAGAAAAAATGAGAGCCTTATTAGATAAAGGTGCAAAGTTTTGAGTTTCGAATTTCTTTTATATTTTATCCTAAAAAGAGCTGGAGGTGTTTATTCCCTTTTTGTAACAGTATTATTATAGTCATCATTCATTGATGACGATGTAATCTTGTGTTTTGTAAACTATGTACCAAAATTTAACTGTCTGAGTTTTCAAACTTCATGGTTTGTTTTGAGAAACTAATGTGTAACTTTAACTCATCTCAAGTAATATTTGGTCATTGACATAACTCTTTATTTGACAATCTGAAATGTTTTCTAGATCAAGCAACGAAGAAAATACCTGAGGAGGATTATAGCTAATCCATATAAGACAAAAATTCTTGGTTCTCTGGATGCACTTGATGCCATGGTTCTGATTTTTTTGCTTGCATTAAGATATTAACTATTAAGTATATCTTTTATGAGACTTGTTAAGAAGTATATCTTATTAAGATATTAACTATTATGAGACTTGTTAAGATATTAACTATTAAGTATATATATTTTATTGACCAAAATTGAAAGTTCTGTATAGTGTTCAATCTTTTTCTTCTTTTATCCTCTATGTTGCTCCCTTCTTACTTTCAAGAACACACTTCCAACTGCAGCAATTCAAAAAACAGATGTGCACTGTTTTGGAATAATGTGTACTATTTTCACTTGTCATTACGCATCAGCGAGACATTTTTTTTTAGTTTTGCATCCTATCAATCTTTCGGGAGGTGAAAGCTGATGTTATGAAAAAACTAATCAACTCGATGCTGATGCCATAGATTGGAAAGATGAAGCATGGCGTTATTTCAATTTCTAGTCTCATATTAATTTATTAAATTTCAGATTTTCTAAAAGGATAAATTGTATATTCTCTTTTTTTGTAACAGATAAGAGACTGCTTGCAATATTCATCATGATGTGTTAATGTTATTTCCATGTCCAGAGGTTCGGTTATTGCTTATGTAGGTCTAATTTGGGCTTGAAGTTTCATCGTCACAAAATATTTAACAAACTTCTCCAACTCTCGTTGAATATTTGAGAATTGAGATTGATATACTTTTTACATTTATGATAGTGCCTTAAATGCTACACAATTTATACCGCTGCTTTAAGAATTAATCCTCTATTGGTCTGCTACTTACGTTTTTTATTAACTAAAATTTACGCCTTGCGAGTTAGATACTACATAATTTATGCCGGATAAGCCAAAAGTGCAGAATTTGTTACTGTTAAGGACACTATCCCACAAATTTTCATCATTGCCAAAAATTAAAAACCAACATGATATGAGACAATTCGTGCAAAAATTGATATATCTCTTCTTATTGAAAGTACCCTTGATTCCATTGAACGAGTGAGTTTAAATAATTCAGTAAAGATAATTATTTAACTATATCACATAATATTGGCGACAAAAAAAAATGCACTAACCACGTTCATGTATGATTTAGAATATCGCAGTTAAAATGTGAATTGAACGATACATGATTCCTCCTTTCTTTGACAGAAAAAGTTAGTAAACACTGAAAGTGCAACTCTTTTAAATACTAGAGGGACTATTAGCGTTTTACATGATAGTTAAAGGGCTATTTTAATCTAATGTTAGACTTGAGGGACTAATTTGGCCTTTTTTTTCTCTATCAAAAGAAAGATGACGGCTAACGAGTAGCGTTCTCAGAATTACACTCTAAAATCTTGCTAAAACCTTTCTGAAAATGGAATCTGAAGGAGATGATCCAAAAAGGAGAAAGATTCAAATTTCTCAAGAACCCACTATGGAAGATTCAGTTCCAACTCTTCTGCCAGAACTCATCAGTGAAATCTTCGCCAGGCTTCCTGTGAAATCTCTATTGCAGTTCAGGTGTGTTTCCAAATACTGGCTTGCTGAAATCTCTAGCCCTCAATTTATCAAGAAGCATTTCAGTTTAGCTGTCAATAACAAGGAAGACACACACCATATGCTTATGTACGTCCCTGATTATGAGTTACCTCTTCGATCTTGTACTCTTAGGTCTATGTTTTATCAGAATGTCACTGACACATTTGATTTGGATTATCCCATTAACGATTATAAATACCAGAAATTTCCTAGGTCTGACTGGATTTTAGGTTCCACCAATGGGTTGATTTGTTTTGCTGCTGGAAAGAATGACTTGTTTATAGGGAACCCATCAATTAGAAAGTACAGGAAATTGCCTTATCCTAGACATGTATTAATGAAGTCTGTTCACTTTCCAAGATATAGTTTTGGTTATGACGAGTTTCATGACGATTATAAAGTTGTGGCTCTTTTTGCTAGTCTTAACATTTCTGATCAAGATGAGGTAGAGATATATAGTCTAAAAGCTGATTCTTGGAGAAGTATTGATCATCGTCCGAGTGAGAGTTTAGATGGTTCAGGTAAGTTTTTGAATGGGAAATTTCATTGGGTTGATGATGCTTGTGATGGCGGGGACATCTATTCTTTTGATTTGGCTGACGAGAAATGGAGAAAGACAATGAAGCAGCCTTTCTATCGAGAAGGAGATTTCACTTTGTGCTTGGCAGTGTTGGCAAGTGATCTTTCTATCTTTTGTGATTATTTGGGAACTCATCTAGATGTTTGGATTATGAAGGAGTATGGGTTTAAAGAATCTTGGACAATGATGTTTACCATCAAATCTCCTAGTGATGAAGTGAAGATTTATCATCTGGATTGTCCGCTCTTTTTTATGTCAAAAAAAGGTGAAATTTTGGTTGTGTTTGGATCTATGAGCATGATATACAATCCGAAGGATGAATCAATAAGATATTCAGAGGTTTTAAACTTTGATTTTGATCATGAGGCGGAAATATACGTTGAAAGTCTGGTTTCTCCTTTTCTAACGGAAGAGTGTGAGGATGCAACGAAAAACCAAAAGGCTGAAACTCAGATCAAGATAATCGAGCAACAAAATCTGATAAGAGTACTGTTCTTTCCTTCAAGTGCTATTAATTTCTGTTTGCTATTTCAATAGAACAATGTCATGCATATGTGGAGGACATCTTTAAATCATATAGCTAGGAGATTTTGTTAAGTCATTTTCATGCACAAGGATCAATAGTTTCGTCTTTAAATTCAAACAGTATGACAACAGACAAATTTTCTCTTGTTTGAGGCAATGGTGTGCCTTTAGATGGAGTAAAAATAAAGAGAACCAAGAACATGGAACTCGTAGCAGGTGAATGAACAAATAATTATGAGGTCCTTCCCAAGTTTTATCTAGGAGGATTCTTTAAGTAATATTCTTGGGGTGAAAACATTATAGGGCAAAAAGAGGGAACTTGGTTATTCTGGAACTGGGATTACAGTCGAGCCTGGTATCTAGTTTTGACTTTTTCCCTCGCTGATAATAGCTAATGGATGAAGGTATCCAGCAATAAATAGCAAAAAGGAATGGAAAAAATTGAGGCTTGTGTAGAAGTTCATCTTTAGAAACTTTCTGCTCGTCGACATGGAGCTTATCTGTCAAGTGACGCAATCAGTTGCTTAAGGCTCTAGAAAACAAATCTAAGCTTTTTAGCATAAAGATAGTGCTGGAAATCATATTTACAAGTTACCCATGTGTAGAAAACTAAAATGTATCACAAGCTCTTTTATCCATATGTTGAATGGGGATCAATATGAGTACTATACTGCCTTTAACTTCGTATTAATCTTTATTTTTGTTTTGGGTATGTATGATGGACTAAATATACCACTTGAAGTTTCACCCTTTTGGGCTAGACATCAGAATAGTCAAATAGATGCGCTCTTTGACATGCCTCAAGTATATATGGTTGGTAAGGGAATGAAGCTCATCTTTTTTGCTTAACAAGGCAGCCGTTTTAGATGAAAGGTGATTTTTGTTGCACGTTACATGTAGATTGTGCACAGGGATGGTACTGCATGCTCTGCTTTATACATCTATGCTACTTTTACTTGTTATGTGATATATCAGTGAAATGCTTTATTAACTTCTATGTATTATTCAGATTTCAGGAAGTGAAAGCTGTTGGTAAACAACTAATGCATCTGCCTGTTGACTGCTTGAAATCAAAGTAGTGAAGCCTGGGCTCTTCCCATGTACCCGGCGTTCATTGAATATATTGTTATTGCCATGTACATAGAGAAAGACTTGCCTGTGTTACTTACTTTTGCTAACTGGATATCCCATTTTTCCATCTTTGTAGCTTGAATGTGTATTTCCATCAATCTTGGATGGAGCCAAAGATTCACTATTTTTTGGCTTTGGGGTATGATGGAATAAAGCAAAAT
>JAPFFP010000113.1:20184407-20212875 GCA_026153255.1 Solanum medicagineum
GTCGCGCTATGTTTTTAAACATAGGGGTCAGGCTGCGTACATCCGACCCCCCTTTACCCCGCAATGGGCGGGAGCCTCTGAGGCATTGGGGTAATGTTGTTGTTGTTGTTGTTGTTGTTGTAGCTTGAATGTGTCATGAAAAAGGTTGAAGATGCTTCTCATTCCGTTGTATGTAGTATCTTGAGAATGTCGTGCCAAAAGGTTGAGAAGCCGTCTCATATGCTTGAATATTTTTTTTTTTATACATAGTATCTTGAGATTGATTGGAAATGCAAGTTGAACCATACCACATAGTTTTGGCAACAACAAAAGCTGGGGAAAAAAATACTAACAAATCGCGTGCTAGTTGCTTTGCGCCTCAAAAGTGCAAAGAACTCATCAGTGAAATCTTCGCCAGGCTTCCTGTGAAATCTCTATTGCGGTTCAGGTGTGTTTCAAAATACTGGCTTGCTGAAATCTCTAGCCCTCAATTTATCAAGAAGCATCTCAGTTTCGCCGTCAATAACAGGGAATGCACACACCATATGCTTAGTTACATCCCTGATTATGAGTTACCTCTTCGATCTTGTACTCTTAAGTCTATGTTTTGTCAGAATGTTACTGAGGCATTTGATTTGGATTATCCCATTAACGATTATAAAGACGAGAAATTTCCCAGGTCTGACTGGATTTTAGGTTCCGCCAATGGGTTGATTTGTTTTGCTGCTGGGGAGAATGACTTGTTTATAGGGAACCCATCAATTAGAAAGTACAGGAAATTGCCTTTTCCTAGACCTGGCTTAGTGAAGTCTGTTCAATTTCCAAGATATAGTTTTGGATATGATGAGTTTCATGATGATTATAAAGTTGTGGCTCTTTTTGCTAGTCTTAACATTTCTGATCAAGATGAGGTAGAGATATATAGTCTAAAAGGTGATTCTTGGAGAAGTATTGATCATCGTCCGAGTGAGAGTTTAGATGGTCCAGGTAAGTTTTTGAATGGGAAATTTCATTGGATTGATGATTGTTGTAATGGCGGGGTCATCTATTCTTTTGATTTGGCTGACGAGAAATGGAGAAAGACAGTGAAGCAGCCCTTCTATCGAGGTGGAGATTTCATCTTGTACTTGACAGTATTGGCAAGTGATCTTTCTATCTTCTGTGATTACTTGGGAACTCACCTAGATGTTTGGGTTATGAAGGAGTATGGGGTGAAAGAATCTTGGACAATGATGTTTACCATCAAATGGCCTGGTGATGAAGTGAAGATTTATCATCTGCATCATCCGCTCTTTTTTATGTCAAAAAAAGGTGAAATTTTGGTTGTGTTTGGATCTGTGAGCATGATATACAATCCGAAGGATGAATCGATAAGATATTCAGAGGTTATTAACTTTGATTTTGATCATGATGCGGAAATATATGTTGAAAGCCTGGTTTCTCCTTTTTTAACGGGGAAGTGTGAGGATGCAACGGAACACCAAAAGGCTGAAAAAACCCCAGCTCAAGATAATCGAGCAACAAAATCCTGTAAGAGTGCTGTTTTTTCCTCAAGTGCTATTAAATTCTGTTTGCTATTTCAATAGAACAATGTCATGCATATGTGGAGGACATCTTTAAATCATATAGCTAGGAGATTTTGTTTAGTCATTATCATACACAAGGATGAATAGTTTCGTCTTTAACTTTAAACAGTATGACACCAGACAAATTTTCTCTTGTTTGAGGGAATGATGTGCCTCTAGATGGAGTAAAAATAAAGAGAACTAGGAACATGGAACTCATAGCAGGTGAATGAACAAATAACTACGAGGTCCTTGCCAAGTTTTTGTTTTATCTAGGAGGATTCTTTAAGTAATATTTTGGGGTGAAAACTTTATTGGGTAAAAAAAGGGAACTTGGTTGTTCTGGAAGTAGGATTACAGTCGAGCCTTGTATCTAGTTTTGACTTTTTCCCTCGCTGCTAATAGCTAACAGATGAAGGTATCCAGCAGTACATAGCAAAAAGGATTGGAAAAATTTGAGGCTTGTGTAGAACTCCATCTTTAGAAACTTCCTGCTCGTCGGCGTGGAGCTTATCTGTCAACTGACACAATCAGTTGCTTAAGGCTCAAGAAAACGAATTTAATCTTTTTAGCACAAAGATAGTGCTGGAAATCATATTTACAAGTTACTCAAATGTAGAAAATTAAAACACATCACAAGCTCTTTTATCCATTTGGATGAATCTGAAATGGATGCTAGTGATGTGGAACTTACAAGGTAGTTCTTCACCACATTTATCTTTGTAAATAGAAAATTTCCAGGGTTTAGCTTCTGTGTCTAGTTATCCTTTTTGTACTTAATTGTCTTATATGTTGAAGTCTTTCTCAAATTATAAATGGACTTCCCAGCATATGTATCCATCAAGTCCTGAGAAAATGACTAGGAGGTGGTCATCAGTCTTATGCAGTTCTGTTTTGTGTTGTTTTCTTTTTATTTCTCTCCAGCTCCCTTGTTTTCATCCTTCCTTAGTATTTGTTATATGTCTCTTACATTGATTTAACATGGTCAATTTTAAGATGCCTCCATTGGTTTATGAAGTAGATGTGTGAAACTACATGAAGTTAAAGTAACTAGCCTCGCAAGGCTTTAGTTTAAATCGATTAGCATTTCTTTTCTTGTTTCATATTTTTCACTATGAGGTAGTGGTAAGGTCTGCGTACATTCTACCCTCCCCAGACCCCACTTGTGAGATTCCACTAGGTATGTTGTTGTTGTTGTTGTATATTTTTCACTAGAATGAAAACTTTGTTACAACGAGCCATAGTCTTTGCCAGGGTCATTGTTTGATCTGGGGTTTTCTTTGCTCTAATCCCTTTCAAGGTGAAACTTAATAGGGAGAAAGAGGAATCATAATTCATAGCTAAGAGTTAAGTTCTGATATAGTTTCTTGTTTTGGTCAGTTTCCTAGTTGTTAATAGCTTACTGTTATTTCTTCGGCATTATATTTTCATTACTATAGTTGCTTGGCTAACCAAGGCTTGACCGTCTTTCACTTTAGCAGTAAATGACATGAGCAAAAATGGATTGAATTAGGAGAAAGCAACTGAAAGTACTGCCTTGTTCTACCTCTAAATCAACTTGCTACACCAACTTTGGCAGCATAATATGTTGAATGTGGATCAATATGAGTACTATACTACCTTTGACTTCATATATCTTTATATTTTTGCGTATGTATGATGGACTAAATATACCACTTGAAGTTTCACCCTTTTGGTCTAGACATCAGAATAGTTAAGTAGAAGTTCTTTGACATGCCTCAAGTATAAATAGTTGGTAGGGGGGAGTGAAGCCCATCTTTTTGCTCAACAGGCCAGCCTGTTTTAGACGAAAGTGACTTTTGTTGCATGTTACATGTAGACTGTGCACAGGGATGGTACTGCATGCTCTGCTTTCTACGTATATGCTTGTTATGTGATATATCAGTGAAATGCTTTATTAACTGTTATGTATTATTCAAATTTCAGGAAGTGAAAGCTGTTGGTAAACAACTACTCCACCCGCCTGTTGACTGCTTGAAATCAAAATTGTGAAGCCCGGGCTTTTCCCCTGTACCCAACGTTCATTGAATGTACTGTTATTGCCATGTACATAGAGAGAGACTTACCTGTGTTACCTACTTTTGCTAATTGTATATCCCATTTTGTCATCCTTGTAGCTTGAACATGTCACGAAAAAGGTTGAACACACTTCTCATTCTGTTGTATGTAGTATCTTGAGAATGTCGTGCCAAAAGGTTGAGAAGTTGTCTCTTATGCTTGAATGTACTTTTTTTCATACGTAGTATCTTGAGATTGATTAGAAATGCCAGTTGAATCTTCCCTCGGCTACTTGTGTCTATACGATGTTTGAAAAGGCAAGTTTTAGCAAATGAGCTAATACAAATCAAAGGATGAGATGTAGAATGAACTCCCTGATGTTAATCTAGACAATAACCTCAATCTAGACACCTTATGTTAATCTAGACAATCACCTCAATCAAGATGAATGAGACTTTTCATGAAAGAGTGTTAGTACTCCAAATGATATTTAAGGGGGTCGTTTGGTACATGGAACAAGGATAATAATCTCAAGATAAAATTTGACATAACTTTATCTCAAGCTAAACTCGTCATCCTTTTGCAAAAGCGACAGAGTGAGAAAATTAATGCATCAACTCAGTCCACTTTGGTGCACCAAAATTTTATTCAATCGGCCTATTTGACACCACCAAACTCACCTTAATACTGAATATTTTAGCACAGAACTGGAAAATTTATATCGAGGGATGTAAAACCCCAGAAATCTATGTAGAATTCGCAAGATTCTTACCCGTCTACAAAGGTAATACAACAAGCTTTGCCTTCTGCATGTTCACCAAAGCGCATTTTGTTAGTAGGAGTCGTGATTTGAAGATTCATTCAAACACTCTCCAGGGCATATAAAAAATAGAAGCAGAGGTAATACAAAAAAGTTTGATACCAAAACAGTAGCCTAGCGTACTAAGTTCCCACTATATATGGTCGAGAAGACCAGTACACAATCTTATCCTAAATTTCTATGAAAGATTATTAAAGCGGAAAACTTATCTCCAATCCTTAAGAAACCAATTTCACACTTCCAATGATGTCATTGGTAGTCGTTTCACCCTTCAGTCTCATTGACCAGGAAACAAGAAAAACAACAAAGAATTAAACAAGAAACAAGAAAATGTTGGGTTCTGGTGATGAAATGTGAATGGAGAAATGGAGGGAAAGTGAAAATGTACAGTCACTTTTTCTTTCACATTGGTGAAGAAAGAAACTTTCAAGTGCTTAAATGTAAAAGTACTCCTTCATGCTCCTAAAAGGTTGAGAAGAAGACAAGTCTCGTTGTCATCATTGCTCAGCATTGAAAAATAATGATCGATTGAGAGATTATTTTTGGATTATAATTCTCAACCAATATTTTTCTCGCATGCGAGACACATTTTTAGCATCAGCGCAATACCAGTTGAAGAAATGCATTTCTTCAGCACACTGGTGTGAACCGATGTTTGAAGTGCGTTATACATCAACATTTCACCGGTTCAATGCCGGTTGAGAGATGTGCATTGATTTAAATCGATATTAGAAAGGCATTGTATACTCTTATGTCAAATTTCAACATAATATGTATAAATATGATTATTGTTTTTTTTAAATACAAGCCTATAAACTTATTTAACAATGAATATCACTTTAATTTAAATAATAGCTATCGATTAAACATAAAATAAATAAAAATTAGATGGAATCAACGTTTGAGATTAAGAAGGAAAATAACTGAAGGGGGACTTGCCTATATATACCATTGTAAAAAAATATTTGCCATTTATAACTATATAATTTTAATACATAATGGAATTTTTCTACCAAACAAGTTTAATATATTTTAAGACACTTACATATCTTTATTGCATTCAATATTACTTTTATACATTGCACAATTCATTTAAATTATATGCATAATACATTTTTAACATATAGTATAATCTTTTAATTAAAATAATTATACTATATTTTAATATATTAATATATAATACAGTTGTTGTAAATAATAAATATTTTAAAAAGGGATTCAGAAAGTAATTAATCCATAATTAGAACTCCCGGCCTAAACGAACTACTCTTAGTAAAAGGTTTCCTTCTTAATAAGCAACCCTGAAAAAACTCAATATTTTTGCCTGCCTTTAACTTCAACTTTCAAAAACAAAGCAAACCCACAAATTATTTTGCTAAATTTTCATCAAATTCAATGCAAGATTCAATCTTTACGATGCCTACCCTGCCAACAGAACTCATAGTTGAAATCCTCTCCAGGCTTTCTGTGAAATCCCTGTTGAAGTTCAAGTGTGTTTCGAAATCATGGCGTTCTTTAATCTCTAGCCCTGACTTTGTCAATACTCATCTTAGTGTATCTGCTAAAAACCCCAGGCTTCTCTTGACAGAGCTTAGGAATTTGTTCTGTCTTTGTGCACCCCAAGACGTTCTTAGGGACTGTTCTGTTAGCTCTTTACGTAATGATTCTGTGACTGAGGCATTTGAATTTGATTATCCCATGAATAACCCGAAAGTAAGTGTTTCCGTTGTGGGTTCGATTAATGGATTGATTTGTCTTGCCATAGGGGAGACTGAATTGGTATTATGGAATCCATCAGTTAGATTGTACAGGAAATTGCCTGATTCTGGACTTAAATTAGGTAATGGTTCCGCTATCAATAGAGCTAGTATCATACATGGTTTTGGATATGATGAGTCCAGTAATGATTATAAGGTAGTAGGTGTGCTTTGTAGTCCTAGGTATCGCTTTTTCCATCATCCTGAGGTCAAAATATGTAGTCTAAGGAGTAATTTTTGGAGAAGTAAAGACGATATTCTGGATGGAGTTCAATTGATTGAACCATGTAAGTTTTTAAACGGGAAGCTTCATTGGGTTCGGCAACTTAATTGGACTTATAGTATCAGTGGTTTTGGTTATCAACATAACTGGGACATCATTTCTATTGATTTGGCTGATGAGGAGTGGGAAAAGGTGGAGCAGCCCTGCTATGGAGGAGGAGAATTTTCTCTGACGCTTGAAGTGTTGGGAAGTGATCTGTCTGTGTTTTGTAACTATATGACAAGTCACGCCGATGTGTGGGTTATGACAGAATACGGAGTTAAAGAGTCTTGGGCAAAAAGGTATACTATCAAATATCCTGCTGATCAGTGGTCTCCTTTTATTTATCAAACACTTTGCATGTCAAATAAAGGTGATATATTGCTTGTGCCTGGATCGACTTTAATGGTACACAATCCAGAGGATGAACCTATCAGATATCCAAAGGTCACCAACTTTGGTTTCTGTATTGCGGTGAACATCTACATTGAAAGTCTACTTTGTGGCCCACTTTACTGGACAAACAAAGGTTAGAACAAGAATGAAGGATGACGATGCTGTACCTAATGACTTGTAAGAATTTCACGCTATACATTTTTCTGTTTTGTTAAATATACAGAAAGTCGTTGCACAATTTAGGTACATATTCACAGCACCATCTGCTTGGAGATCTCATTTGCTCTTTCCCTTATTGCATATTTTCATGAAATAACATATTTTTGAATCATAATTCATAGCTAAGAGTTAAGTTCCGATATAGTATCTTGTTTGGTAGGTTTCCTAGTTGTTAATAGCTTACTGTTATTGCTTTGGCATTATGTTTTCATCATTATATTATTATAGTTGCTTGGCCAACCGAGGCTTAACCATGTTTCACTTTTGCAGTAAATGATATTAGCAAGAATGGATTGAATTAGGAGAACGCCACTGAGGGTACTGCCCTTTTCGACCTCTAAATCAACTTGCTGTACCAACTATGGCAGCATAATATGTCGACTGTGGTTCAATATTAGTACTATATACTGCCTTTGCCTTCGTATTGATCTTTATTAAGATAAGTGTCAAAAACACACCTAAACTATCCTCTTACTTCATACCTAAACTATTGGAAGTGTGAGTTTCATACCTAAACTATCAGTTATTTCTTTTGGTATGTGTGATGGACTAAATATACCACTTGAAATTTCACCCATTTGGTATAGACATCAGAGTAGTCAAATAGAAGCAAGCTCTTGACAAGCCTCAAGTATACATAGATGGTAGGGTAATGGAGGTAATTGCATCGGCCATTTTGCCATCGTCGTACTTGAACATGTCAGGGGAAAGGTTGAACAAGCTCCTCATTCCATTGTGTTTTGGTTGAATGTAGTTTCTTGAGATTGTCGTGACAAAAGGTAGAAATGTGTCTACCCTGCTTTAATATTTCTTTTTATATGATGATGGTAGTAGCAATTTATTCCAATTGTAATTGTATCTGTCAGAAGGGAAGGGGAAACAAATTATAAATCAATAGTTAAAGAAAACAAGACTCTTTACAATTCCCTCTTCATGCTCTTCTTTATCTCTAAATAAGATTTACAATACAACTAGGAAGACGTTTAAATACCACACATGAATTTCTGGGTTGATAACTTCGCATTCAAGTCCTAAACATTCAACTACTATTCCATCCTTGTTATTTGTTGAATATGCTCTGAATAATTCTTTTTTCAATTCCTTTTTGGTGGGGGGCGGGGGGTAACGATGGTCCTATTGAAACTAACGATCACCTTTTTAACGAGGGGAAATGCCCAAGAGACTGTGTGTTGGGGAAACAATGAAAATATCACAATATTTAAATAACGATTATTTAACAAAATATACAACTGAAAATTCAAAAGATATTACTATAATTATTTGAATAAACAGTACTATGATAATATTTTAATTAGTTCATAAGTAAAACTTGAGTCGTGGTGAACATTATCCTAAGGATTAAATAAGTTTTCTATTTAAGAATCCGGAACCAAAAGGACATAAAGTTTTAGTAAAAATTCAAAAAGACAACTAATTTTTTAACACTTCATGGATGAGTAAATGTTGTTAAGCGACAAAAAAGGTTGCGCTCAAGCAAGGCGCGACGACGGTTGCGCCTTTCCTCTTTTTCTCTTTTTTTTAATTAAATTTTTTTCGTTAAATTTTGGCGGCTATCACCTTTTTCAAAGACTAGGAGAATTTTAAAGAGGAAATTTCATACGTGGCAAATATATTACGTATAATAATGCTCAATAGCTTATAGATATAGTTTTTCTAATTACACTCTACAAATAATAAAATTTGCTATGGGTTTTTAACTTTGTATATGAGTGGTTCACTTTGAAAAATACACAAAGTTAAAATTTCAAAAACTAACTAAAATAGCACTAATTTAGATATGTAAATGGTAACAATTCCTTTGATTTACGCAGAAGTTATGCTAATCACTTTTTCTCCATCGTTTGAGGTCTTCATACAGAAGAACATCTCAGTAATAGGAATTCAAATTTCGTTTCAAAAATTCAAAATAGTTCTTTTTCTTCTTCTTTTTTGATTGTACAGTATCAGAAAATTTTATTCAATCCTCTTTTTTTTAGATTTTGTAATTATCTTAAACTAATATTTAACGAAATATGAAAATCGCGTGCTGATTTAGAATTGTATTTGACTGTAGACGATAAAATTCGTGCTGAGAAAATAATAATCAAGAATGAAAATATCGCAACAATTTGTAGTATTTGATTTCAATAATGTGAGTATTACAATCTCCACGAATCCTCTGATTCGCCTTTTCAAGTGTAAATTCAAGGGCTCTGGAGCTTGTTCTTGAATTTGAAGTTTGTTCTTGAATTTCTGATCTCGAATCTTGATTTTGATCTTGAATCTTGTTCTTGAATCTTGATTTTTATCTTGTTTCTTGATCTCGAATCTTGATTTTGATCTCGAATCTTGAGTTCAAGAGGCTTTAAGCTTGTTCTTGAACTTGAAGACTTGAATGTTTGAATTTGTAAAGAAATTGTGGCGTTTGATCCACGAGCTCTCTGTAGCTTTTTGTTAGAATTCTTGATGTCAATTCTAAATTATGAAAACCCCTGTATATAGTTGTATAATAGAGGAGTCATGATAGAATCAGACTTTCTCCCGGTCAATCAAATTTAAGTGACATGACATATTAGGCTTTAATGAAATGAGCTTGTCATCTTGATACATGGCATGATCCTGGCTTTTTTGTTTAACTTGGCGTGCTATGTCATTTGACACGTGGCATCAAGTGGGCCTCTTGGATGAAGGGATATGGGCCCAATGAAGTGAGTCATCCTTTGTAGCTCAAATAAATGAATTTGAACTTTTAATTAAATTCATATTTTATTGGATTTAATTAATAAACCCAATATATTAGTCCACAATATTTATTTGGACTAACATATTTTTGAATTTAATATATTTTGAATCATTTATAAAATTTATATTTTAATAAATTTTATACGATTACAATGTCTTTTCAAGCGAATTTAATACGCTTTATATAGGCATGAATTAGGGTTTAGGGTTGAGTAGCCTCCAAGAAACCCGACTGAAATAGAACTCATCTTGTAGAGTCCTACAAAATTTCGATGTCTACAAATGCCCTTTGCTTCAAGGCTTGTCGGAGTGTGGACTTGATGAAACTCAAAGACTTGACTTGAAGTAATCGTTTTTCCACCGTTGCTGGCTTCAGATTTGCGAATCTTGATTTATGAGAGAAGGGATGAAGGGTAGATTTGGTCCCACTGGGCATGCCAGTTTGTTTGCAACAAATTTTAAAAGTGATAGAAGATAAAATGCAATCACAAATAAAATATTTAAGAAACAGAAATTTTATTAATAACAATGTGAGTACAAATCTGTTACTCCTTTGATTCTTCTCTCATAAGATTTCTCCATGATTCGAGAGCCGTTAGTGGCGTATTTATCGAACGTAGGATGATATATTTTGATTTCTCTATGGTATATTTGAAATGTCTTTTCAAGCGAATTTGATACCCTTTATATATACATGAATTAGGGTTTAAGGTTGAGTAGCCTCCAAGAAACGCTGACTGAAATAGGACTATTTTGTAAAGTCCTCCAAAATTTCGATGTCAACATTGACATTCAATTTTTTTTTATTTTTCTAGAATTTTGATTGTATATGTAGCGAATTTGTACTTTATAACTCAATAGCCATTTATGCCATATATATATGTGTGTGTATATGAGTTTTTTTTTTACAAATGTGTCATCATGTACATTGTAGCAATATACATCCACTAATTCTTTTATCCATAAATAGCAATATTATATGCATAGGTTTATTTGTGTAGTGGGGTGCATCTGAGACATCATGTAGAAAGAAAAAACTAAAATATCTTAAATAAAAAGAAAGTAAAAGACCAGTATTACTATCTTAAAAAATGAACATATTTATAATATTGTCAGTCGTGGTCTTCAATTGGCTTTTTCTATAATAGTAAGTATAAATATAAATATAGTAAAAGGCAAATGGTTAAAGCTCAAGAGTAAGGACAAGTGGCATTAACTTTGAAAAAAATTTTTTTAGAGATGGATGTTCGATTCTTTGATTCGATTTTAGCAAATTGTAGTTTGGTTCTTTAGTTTTGAGTTTTGAAAAGTATGTGTCATACTAGATTGTTCGATTTTTTCAACTTTGATTTGATTAATTTTGATATTTTAAAAATAATTTTTCGATGCAAATTAAAAATAAAATGAAAACGATTAAGCGAATTTGCAGCACACTATTTCAATTTGTCAAATTGCAGATTTCAAGCAGTGAGCAAAGTGCCAAACTGCAGATTTCCAGGCAGGCAGCGGCATTTCAGTTTCCATTTTCCACTATTCCAGGCTGACTGGCGTCTCTTTTCAGCTTGAGTTAAAAGTTGGTTGGGCTTGGATTAAAATTTTAAAATAAAAATTTAGAAGTAAATATTATAATAAAATTTTGATTTTCTGGTGCTTTATAGTTTTCAGACCTTACGCTGAGAACTGAACTAAAGAACGTAAGTTTTCAAAAAAAAATCAAAATCAAAATCAACCAAAAAATCGACATCAAAAAGTCGAATTAGTTTGATTCAGTTTTTCGGTTTTTTTTTCCATCCCTATATTTTCTCGTTTTCATTCATACCAAACGCACCCTAAAAAGTGCAATGTTTTTAATCCAAATGGTGAAGACTCAAAAGGACTACTCCTAGTTTGGTATAGAAAGAGGTAAAGTGTAGTGCTTTCTCACAAATTACCCTCCAAATTCTTGCTAATTCCCTTTTTCTTTTCCATAGCAAATACCAAACTTTCAAGAACCCAAAAATGGAATCTGAAGGAGATGATCCAAAATGTAGCAAGATTCAAATTTTCAAGAACCCCAAAATGGAATTTGAAGGAGATGATCCAAAAAGGAGGAAACCCAATCTCTATTCACTATTTCCACTAACTTCAATGCAAGATTCAATCCCTACTCTTCCACCAGAACTCATCACTGATATCTTCTCCAGGCTTCCGGTGAAATCTCTAGTGAAGTTCAGGTGTGTTTCAAAATACTGGCTTGGTGTAATTTCTAGTTCTCAATTTATCAAGGCTCATCTCCGTTTAGCCTTTAATGAAAAGGAATACACCCACCATATGCTCACGTATATGCCTGATCCTGGCTTGAATCTTCAATATTCTACTTTTAGGCCTTTATTTTATGAGAATGAGACGTATTCGATTTGGATTATCCAATGAGACACAATTATTTGTTTGGGAAATTGCCTAGGTCTGATTGGATTTTAGGTTCTGTCAATGGGTTGGTTTGTCTTGCTGCTGGGAAGAGGGACTTGTTTATAGGGAACCCATCAATTAGAAAGTACAGAAAATTGTCTGATTCTAGACCTAGATTAATGAGGTCTGCTCTCTGGACAAGATATAGTTTTGGATATGATGAGCTTCATGACGATTATAAAGTTGTGGGTATTTGTCCTCGTCATGACAATTTGATCAAGACGAGGTACACGTTTATAGTCTAAAAGATGATGCTTGGATAGTTGTTGATGGTTGTCCGAGTGAAATACGATTACATGGTTCAGGTAAACTTTTGAATGGGAAAATTCATTGGGCTGCTTCTGGCAGGAACATCTATTCTTTTGATTTGGCTGACGAGAAATGGAGAAAGACGGTGGAGCAGCCCTCCTATCGAGTAGGAGGTTCAGTTTTGTGGTTGGCAGTGTTGGGAAGTGATCTTCCTATCTTTTATAGTTATGAAGGAACTCATCTAGATGTTTGGGTTATGGAGTATGGAGTTGAAGAATCTTGGACAATGATGTGTACCATCAAATGTCCTGGTGATGAAGTGGAGATTTGTTTTCTATATCAGCTGCTCTTTTTTATGTCAAAAAAAAGGTGAAATTTTGGTTGTGTTGGGATCTACTAACGTGATATACAATCCGAAGGATGAATCAATAAGATATTCAGAGCTTATTAACATTGAAGAAGATGATTATGAGGGGGAAATATACGTTGAAAGCCTAGTTTCTCCTTTTTTAACAGAAGAGCGTGAGGATGCAATGACAAGCAAAGGGCAGCAACGAAAAACAAAGGGCTGAGAAACCTCAGATCAAGAAAATCTAGTAACAAAAATCTTGTAAGAGTGCTGTTCTTTCCTCAAGTGCTATTAAATTCTGTTGCTATATCAATAGAGCAATGTCATGCATATGTGGAGGACATCTTTAAATCATATTGCTAGGAGATTTGTTAGTCATTTTCATATACAACGATTACAGTCTAGCCCTGTATCTAGTTTTGACGTATTCCCTTTGCTGCTAGTATCTAACAGATGAAGTTATCCAGCAATGCATAGCAAAAAGCAAAGGCTCAAGAAAACGAATTTAAGCATTTTAGCACAAAGACAGTGTTGGAAATCATATTTACAAGTTACTCGTATGTAGAACATTAAAATGGCTCGCAAGCTCCTTTATCCATTTGGATGATTCTGAAACGAATGCTAGTGATGTGAAACATACAATGTTGCTCTTCACCACATTTATCTTGAAAATAGAAAATTTTTGGGGTTTACTTTCTGCGGCTAGTTATCCTTGTTGTACTTAATTATCTTATTTGATGAAATCTTTTTCTACTTAGAAATGAATTTCTCAGGATATTATCCATTAATTCCTGAGGAAATGGCTAGGAGGTGGCCATCAGTCTTACGTAGTTGTGTTTTGTTTTCATTTTTATTCCTCTCCAGCTCCCTCGTTTTCATCCTTAGTATATGTTATATTCCTCCTATCTTGAGTTTAACATGATCAATCTTGAGATCTCCTTCCATCGGTTTATGAAGTAGATGTTGGAAACTACATGAGGTTAAAGTGACTAGCCTTGCAAGGCTTTGGTTTGAATCAATTGACGTTTCTTTTCTTTTTTCATATTTTTCACTAGAATGAAAACTTTCTAACAACGAGCCATAGTCTTTGTCTGGGTCATTGTTCTTGGGGTTTTATTGCTAGCCCCTTTCTGATATTGTGCCTTGTCTTTGGTAGGTTTCCTAGTTGTTAATGGCTTACTGTTATTTCTCCAGCATTATACTTTCATTATTGTTATTGCTTGGTCAATCAAGGCTTAACCGTCTTTCAGTTTAGCAGTAAATGACACTAGCAAGAACGGATTGTTGATTGGCCCTCAGTCAGCTACTTATATTAATATGATGAAGTTAGTTTCAGTTTATTCCAATTGTAGTTATATTTCTCTCCAAAATGACTTAATGCTGAATAGTCCAGCACAGAGTGAGACCTTTATATCCAGGAGCGTGAAACCCCAAAAATCTAAGCAGGATTCGATAATATTGTAAGCAAAACCCGTTGCCATCAGTACAGGCTATACAAATACACTTTGCCTTCTGCATAATCAGCAAAAGCTACATTCTCAAGGGCATACAGCAAAAGCTCAATTAATCAAATCAGACGAGCATAGAATTGCAATGAACAAGAAGAACTAACCCGTCTATGACCAAAACTGCAGGTGGCCATTGCCCTTTGTCATTTCATACCATTAAATAACAGAATACAAAAGGGTATCTTTATATTACATAACCAGTTCTACTCCTTTCTACTAATCCTTCCCAAAACACAATCCCATTTTTACATCTAGAACTCCTGAGATGCAGAGCCAATGTCACCCTTTCCACTTCCAGCCTTCTTAGGTAACAGATTCTGGTGAATGTTGGGCAGAACACCTCCATTAGCAATGGTGACTTGACCCAACAGCTTGCTCAACTCCTCGTCATTCCTCACAGCCAACTGAATATGCCTGGGCACAATTCGATTCTTCTTGTTGTCCCTAGCAGCATTACCAGCCAACTCCAACACCTACATCAACACAAACATAATAAACTTAGAATTCCATTAACAATAACAATATTTGAACAACATTTCACAAACATGTGAAACAATTTGTCTAGAGCCACTTAATTCTATGTAGACACATTGAATAAATTGAAAGAGTTTAAACATGAAACCAGTCAATTAACTGTTAAAATTTCATAATAAACAATAACAAACACGATTTCATTGACATGCAGAAAATTCTGAACAAGATAAACCCACTAAAATGAGTACAAAGCTCCATCGACCGCAATTAGCAAACAAATCGGCAAAAATTACCTCAGCAGCGAGATACTCAAGGACAGCAGAGAGATACACAGGAGCACCAGCACCTACACGTTCAGCGTACTTTCCAGCCTTAAGGAAACGAGCGATCCTACCAACAGGGAACTGAAGACCGGCTTTTGAAGATCGGGAAACTGATTTCGATGATTTCGGCTTGCCTCTTCCGGCGCCGCCTTTGCCTGCTCCAGCACCTGAACTCATTTTGCTATTCTCTTACGAAAAAACCCTAACCCTAGATTCGAAGCTGCACAGAGAGAAAAAAAGATGGTGAAATGTGTGATGCGAAGAAATTGAGAGAATGGAATTGGGAATATATAGCAGCGTAAGGTGTGTTCTGATTGGTTAAAATAAAGGTGCAAGGATTGCCAGCGTGGCAATGGCGGTACTTTTAATTTTTGGAATACCCTCCAATATTTCTCGCGAAACTTCAAATATTAAACTTTTGAATACGGTCTTAAATTAATAATAGATATAATGTATTCAAATAATTTAAAATTTTACATCATAAATAGAGGTATACAAATCATATTGATTGATAAATTGAACGAGAAAAATATTATTGAATTATTAGATGAACAATTTTTTAAAGATTTTATAAAAAATTTATCTAATTATCGATCTGATTTTAATTTTTAGTATTATATATAAATCGATAATTCACTAATACAGTGGTAATTTACTACTTGATCCTTTCATAAATATTAAATATCAATACTTAGGTCAATTTCAATGTATACATTTTTTGTCAAGAAAATGAATATTTTATTCACTTTCTTTTGATTTAATCGTCATATTATAGTGTTCTTATTAGACTGCTTAGTTATTTTTTTTTTAAGTTTTTGTTTGTAATTGTAGTTATTGCAAGTTTGTAAATGTATCTAATTTGATTAATATAAGAAATCTCACTGTTTGTGGTTGTAATATGTAATTGTAGCATTCGTACTCCATTTATTCTTATTGATGCAATTTCTCATTATTTTTCTTGTTTCACTATATAGAAGTATTTAGGATGAATTTGCTAGTTTCAAGGTATTGCATTGTTTGTATTGCACTAAATTGTTAAAGAAGTGATACATTTATTTTATGAGGATTTTCTTATTAGATAAATTAAGAATCGAATAGTTAATGATAAAAAATTGATAAATTGAAAATTGATTAAGAAAATAAAAAAAATTACTCAACTGTAGCTCTTTTTTTAAAAATCTTTTTTTAATTATTTTTTATCATTTTAAAAATTTGCAAAATTCCTTTTTTCCTCGATTTCTCTCACTTTTTCAGATACATCCCTCTAAACAATTATTCTCACAATTTTTCTTTCTTTTTTCATGCCTAGAATCACTCCATGGTATCACCAATTACCTCCAATACTCGATTTTTGATTTCAAATCCTTTTCTCTTTCTAGTTCATCCATTGCAAGTTATTGAATAGGTAATTCTTCATCTATTTTTTTTAAAATTCATCAATTATCAATTTTTAAAATTTTTGTTAGCTTTTTCATCTACAAATTTTTAATATATTTGTATTACGCTCTATCTTTGAGTATTATGATTATACAATTAGTCAAAAACGATGCACCTTTGTTCAATATCTTTGAGTATTATATATATGTATATTAGCATTTGATATTTAGATATTATTTAGTTGTTATTAACAAAAGTATGTTGAATAGAAAGGGTATAAATAAATGTAAAAAAGATAAACATCAATAGTCTTTATTCATGAAATCTTGACTATATCTGATTGATATTATTTTAAATATATATAATTTTTTTCATTTTAGGTACTCATACATGAAATTTATTATGCGTATGATATTAATGAAAAAAAGAAGAAATATATTTAACAAGTGAAAATAGTAACGATAACCAAGGTGAAAAAGCCAACACACCTGGTAAAGTCTCACAAGTGGGGTCTCCTATATATGAAAACCTTATCACTATCTCATATAGAAAGACTATTTTCGGAAACCAAGGTGAAAAAACGAAGAAAGATAATACTACTGGTCGCAAAAACCAACAACACACCTAGTAGTAAAATCCCACAAGCGGGTCTGAGGAGGGTAAAATATATGAAGACCTCATCACTATCTCATAGAGATAAAAGACTATTTTCGGAAATCAAGGTGAAAAAACAAAGTAAGATATATACTACTGGTCGGAAAACAACAAAAAAACTACTAATATTACTTGAATGATAAAAGGAGAAGTTCCATGACTATAGCATAATTTGCTTGTGGAACCTTAACTTAGGAATTATCCATATCGTGGCAAAGGATGGCTTGAAAACCAATTAAATTGACAAGGGGTACACAATCAAAGAATGATCATCTCAGTAATTGAAACACATAATTGGTGATTTAGTTCTTTAATGGTGTATTAGCGAAGCAATAGTCGTATTTGGATACAACTTCATGATCTCTTTCTCCACATACTTCACTAATAGGAATTGAGTCAGTAATTTCCTTCAAATCGTCCGGTGTAAGTTTCACTCCTATAGATAGGATATTGTCATTCAGGTTCTTGATCTTTGTTGTTCCTGCAATACAGCAGCAGAGTTTCGCAACATGGATGGAAGGGGAGGACAACTGGTCTTGAGTACGCGTACTCTCAGAACACAAGAAAGTAATGCAGTAGAAAATGTAACTTGATATGTATAAACATTTGTAATAAAGAAGGTATCGTACCAGGTATAGGAACCACATCGTCTCCCTGATGCATAAGCCATGCTAAAGCTAATTGAGGAGGTGTGCAACCATGCTTTGCTGCTAAGTTAGCAAATCGCGTATACAGAACTTTGTTCTTCTCCATATTCTCTCCAGTAAACCTTGGATGAGAACCCTGAAGCAAAAAAAGAGATTGAAATAACAAACCTAACTCCATGTCTTAATTCATCTTTGTCAAATGAACCATTTTTATCCCTCTTTTACACTATGTTGCTATATTACAAAAGTGATGTAGAAGTGGCTGGTTGAGCTATTTCCTTCGCCAGTTCTTTCAAACCTTTTTTGCTCCCTCTATTTATATGGTTTTACCAAACAATAAAAGATGAATGAATAATGATGAATACTTTATATCTTTATGGTAGTAACCATGATATATGACATGTACTAACTACCTCACTGATACCCTATGTTGCTCGAACTCTTCAAAAATGTCATCGAGTGTGTCCAACAGTCATGCATTTTTAGAGGATCCAACACAGGTAAAGCTGCATTTTTGGAGAGTCCGAACAACATAGCTGATACTAGTACCGACCATTATCTTCAAATGCTTTTGCCAGAAATTATTTACCATCATACTTCCCGTAGGCAAGCTTTCTGTGACTCCCTTCCCACCAAAGAACCCATGGCCGAGGGGGCTATATGGAACAATCCCAATGCCTAGTTCCCTGTATAAAGGAGGCAAGCAAACTATTAAGAAAGATTTAAGGAGTTCTGCTCTGCTACCTATCGAATCTTAAATTATTAACGTAATCACAACTACATAGGAAAAATAGAGAAATTCAGAAGAAAAAAGTTATTGCTTCATATTATGCAAAAATGTTGATCATCTATATGTCTAAATTTTTGAGAGGAAGAGAATTTATCAATCCTTCACAAACCTACAAAGCGGAATTACATCTTCTTCTATGTCACGGGTCCAAAGAGAATACTCCATTTGTACAGCAGTAATGGGATGAACAGCATGTGCCCTCTTAATTGTGTCCACACTGGCTTCCGATAAGCCAATGTACCTAATCTTTCCCTCCTCGACTAATTTCTTGAGTTCCTCCATCTTCCCTCATGAAATCGAGTCATAAATCAAGTTCCTCTAGATAACATATACATCACAACAGGTAAGAACATGGATAAAGATTGGATACTTACAGTTTCCTCTATAGGCACAGTTGTGTCTATTCTGTGAGGGTAATATAGATCAATGTAGTCTACATCAAGCCGCTTCAGACTTTCTTCGCAGCATTTCCGTACATATTCTGGAGTGCCTTTGACATGAAACTGGAAGCCCTCGGAAATTATCAATCCAAATTTGGTTGCCAGTTGGACTTGTTCACGAGGAAGCTGCTTCAGCGCCTGGTTATCGCAAAATGACCATTTATGAATAGAAAAAGAACACATGAAAGTGGCCAAAAATCTAAAAAAAATACGAGAAAGTGGCCAAAAGTCTTCAAACAGAACATAACATTAATCCAAAAGATCTTTTTTTTCATCATCAACTATACCTTTCCAATCATTATTTCATTGTCACCTTCATGCCCATATAAATCGGATGTGTCAAAGAAGGTGACGCCTTTATTGAATGCTTCCTTTAAGATTGAGCATCCGGCTTCATGTGACAGAGGAGTATTTAATATTCCAGAAAGTCCTACACAACCAAATCCTAGTTTGGAGACCTGGCAACAAGAAAAGATTGATCTAATTGTTTAAAGCTTCAGTTATAGCATAGAAGTAATCTGTTGGCTTTTCTTTTAGCAAGAATTCTATCACCACTCGCAAGAATTTCAGAATTTAACAACCTTTGTCTTCCAATAGTCAAAATGCATTAAGCTCTCATTTCAGTGAACAGCTGGAATGATAAGATGCTCAAGGAGAATGAGAAGTGGGATAATTGCATGAACAAAGTGTAACTATAAGCTTTTGTGACTCATCTTTGTTTAAGGCAAAAAGCTAAAAAGAAAAAGAAAAGCCAAGTTTCTAAATAGGTATAAACACAAGCAACACTTATACAACAACATACCAAGTGTAATTCCACAAGTGATGTCTGGGGAGTGTGGTGTATACACAGCAGTAACTCTACCTTGAGAGAGTAGAGAGGCTGTTTTTGATAGACTCTCCGTTCAAGTAAAACATATCAAACAGTATGTAGTGCCTGCCCTAATGTACTACCTGCACAGCACCCTCTGGTGAAGCCAAAATGTCTAACAAGGGGATAAAAGAACACTCTGCTATTTCCTTTTTAATATATATAAAGGGAATTCTCTAAGTTATATATGTATGTAATGTCTTTTACATATAGCACACAATTTCCCGGCAAAGGGAACTCAACTGAACTCCCTTCACCATACATAGCTCTGCCACTGACTGCAGTTAGCCAGGGCTTAACCTCAACTTAAGTTAGCTTTTGATAACACTGTTATGACTGACCATGAAACACTCCATCGAGTCGTGATTCATCATCTTTAAAGCAAAAAGAAAAAATAGGCAAGGATCAACAACATCAGACACTGTTTCAGTAAAACCATCACATCTCATCTAAAGGCCAACACTAATCTCAGCAAGTCAGTCAAGGGATTAATTGATAACTCCGAGTTCTCTGAAATTCTGGCCAACACAGTCATCCAGAACAACAACAGCAACATACCCAGTATAGTCCCACAAATGAGGTCTGGGAAGAGTATTGTCTACTTATGGGTATTGTCTACTGGGAAGAGTATTTTTCCATATCTAGTATATTCTACTTATGGATTTTGAGACAAGAGTTCCTAGGAAACAATCTCTCTATCTCTATGAGGTAGTGGTAAGGTCTGCATACATTCTACACTCCCCAGACTCCACACCTTACACCTATCTTTGTGGGGCACAGAGACACAAAAGTAAAGATAAATTCATATTGATGTCCTTTTTCTGACAAAAAAATAAAAATGAGTGCATAGGATGGATATTATAAGTTGTAGAATCTATACTTCATCAATAAAGTTAAAGCTCAGGTAGTCAATCAACTAAGCTACTAAAACAGTCCTCCATTCATATTGATGTCCATTGGAAGTTTAGCTACAATCTTGATAGCATAATCTTCTTCTCTCCATTTTCAAATAAAAATTGTCAAAAAAAAAAACTAAAACAAAAATTTCAGGACTATAAGTTATAGTCTATAACTTTAACTTGGGAAAATGGTGGAGAAAGATTCTTTTTTTAAAAAAAAAGATGATATGTTTACAATGAAGCTATTTAGATAGTAACCCAGAAAGCTAAAATGGATTCTGAACCAAAAAACAAAAACATCCACCACCAGAAACTAAGCTATGTTTGGCCATCATTTTGGAACAGATTATGAAATTTATCTGAAATATGTTCAACCAGTTTTGGGGAAGAAATTTCTCTCCCATTCACAAAGGTTCAATTTTTCTCCAAATAAAATGCGTCCAAGCACATCTTCAAGTTCCAAAAATCACAACTTCAAAATATTATTTCAAGTTTCGACTTCAAAATCTATAGCAG
The DNA here is from genome assembly GCA_026153255.1 of Solanum medicagineum. Classification (NCBI taxonomy): domain Eukaryota; kingdom Viridiplantae; phylum Streptophyta; class Magnoliopsida; order Solanales; family Solanaceae; genus Solanum; species Solanum medicagineum. The sequence continues at coordinate 20,205,709 of JAPFFP010000113.1, forward strand.
AGAGCAGCTAATTGGTTGTCACAAATTTTTTCACAGATCCAGTTTAAAAGTGATTAAAAAAGAAGCAAACAGAAATTGAAATCATAGCTAAGAAATTGTATTACCTCAAGGCCTTGTGTACCCAATTTTACTTTCGGAATTTGGATTTGGGGTTTGTGCTCCATTTTCAAACACCAAATGTATGGAAGCTACACAAGGGAGCTACTATAGCAGTGGATTTGTATTAACTAGACTAGTCAATATATAAATTTATAAATTAGAGAGTTAAATAAATTTTAGTATGATTTTGAGATATTTTAAATTATTAATTATTATATAGTTTTTAATATAATTAAATTATTTTATTTTATTTTTTTTAGTCACAATTTATGTAGCATTGATAAAAATTTTGAATTTTTTAGTTGTTGTTATTTATATTATTTTTACGTTATTTTCAATATATATTACTCATCTATGCCTATTTATGTGGCGAGAGTTAATTGAACCTTTTATATATTTTTTAAATGCTTCAAATTATTAATTATTGTGATTTATAATTTTTTTTATATAGTTTTGAAATAATATATACATTACTCCATTTGTCCCAATGTATGTAGCAAAGAGAGAGTTTTAGGAGTCAATTAAATGTTGTTAATTATCGAGATTTACTATATCTTTTACGCAATTTTCTGTTAAGAATTAGTATGAAGACAACAAGTAGATGTAAATAAGAAAGAAACAAATTTGGAACCACACACACTGATTTTAACGTGGAAAATTCAAATTGGGAAAAATTACGAGCAACGACGAACAAATTTCACTACGTAAAAGATTGAGTACAACAAGTCCTCAAGACTTCTAAAGCAATAACAAGGACAAGAAAATAAAGAAAACCTCCAAAAACTCTCTGTTTACTCTCTATATCCCTTAAAAAAATATACATGTCTGTATATTTGTAAAAAAAAAAAAAAAAACTGCCCAATAAAAAAGCTACACTTGATTACTTGTTAACTGCACTTGATCTCATGATTTGCCAACTTGCACAATTCATTTAACTGCCAAGACCAACTGATACTTTGTTGACAAAAGGCAAAAGAATAGAGAGGTGAGCAATTTGAGGCAACTCTAACATTTTTGAATTAAATAATACATGTTTCTTGTTTTGTCTCATTTTTATATGACAAATAAATTAATTTCAAGAATCAATCATCTTTTTCTTTTTGTATATTTTTAAAACATTTTAAGTTATCGATTATCATGATTAAAGAAGACAAATAAATTAAAATGAACGGACCATAAACAAATTATCAATTTACTTTTAAATTGATCAAGCAAGTATATTGACCTGCAACCTCTTGCTTGAGCAGCTTAACTCCCTCTCCAGGTGGATAGCTTCATTATCTCTATGAAAAAGTATGAAAGAAGTGTAGAATATTAAGCAGACTTATTACAAAAATAATAGTTTGGTGCACAAAATGTTCTGTCTTGAATAGGGTTCGAGAAAGGGCCTAATAACATAATGACATGCCTCCTTCTTTCTTAAAAAACATGAATTAGTTACGAACTTCATCACTAGACAGACTGTGACAAACATGTTGAGTTAATAATTCATTGCTAGTCGATCATTGGATATATACATTAACAAGATACAACAATACATGGCCAATAACAGAGCATATCCAATTATTCAAAAAACAGAAAAGGCAATTTAGCAATTGAAACTCAGAAATGGTGATTAGTCCCATTAAGACTTGTCATAAACATGATATCACTGCTTTAATGGTGTATTAGCTAACCGATACTCATACTTTAAGAACACTTCGTTCTCTCTTTCTCCACAGACTTCATTAATGGGGATGGCATCCGCGATTTCCTTCACGTCTTCTGGTGTAAGCTTCACTGCTAGGGATTGAATATTGGCATTTAGGTTCTTAATCTTTGTTGTTCCTGCAACACATTGGAAGTATGATCAGGGGCAGAACTACACTCACCCAAGGAACACCCTTTGTCGAAAAACTTTTTCGAATATATTGGTTAAATATAGATATTTTGATATATATAAATTGTTGAACACCCTTGATACAAAAATCACCCACTCATATTCTAAAAGTATAAACACCCTTGACGAAAATGCTGGCTCCGCCACCAAGTATGATTAGATATACCTCGATTTTTATAGAAAAGGTCCAAGCTTAAATGACATATTGCAGTTAACAAATGAACACCATAAACGAAAAATTGGTCTGATGACCAAGAATCTAACAAGTAGGATAACAACAACTCGCGTTAACGGAGAAATTGTAATTTGATTTGCATAAACTTTGAATGGAGAAGGCATTTATCATACCAGGTATTGGAACCACGTCATCTCCTTGATGCAGAAGCCACGCCAAGGCTAGTTGAGGAGGTGAACAACCATGCTTTGCCGCTAAGTCGGCAAATCTTGTGTAAAGAACTTTGTTCTTGTCGAAATTCTCTCCAGTAAATCTTGGATGAGAAAGCTAACAAAACAGAGAGATTGATTTTTGTTTGTTAAATTGACCATTTCAGTGTCCATACACAATCAATTCAGCTATCCAGACGTAATGTTCCCAAAGAATGACATGATAGATGAATATTTAACACACAAAACTACAATAGATGGTAGATAAATGAGTTCAAAGGAAGTAATATGCAGTATGAAGATGCATAATAGAACGAAAACATGTTTCATAAAATGGTTACAAGACCAACAATGTTATATGAGCGTGAGCCCTAAGCTTTAAGATCCAACATGGCAACATATGTCGTTGACCGAGGGAGCAAAAACTAGAGAAAGTCTCTTGAGATGGTTTGAATATGTAGACCTCCATATGTACCAGTATGTAGGTGATACACTATGATGATTGAAGGTGATAAAAGGAATGAAGTAGAATAAAGAGGATGTGTACTTTGTCTCAAGAAGGAAATTAGTTAGTATCACATGAAAGGTTTGAATATAGAGGAACGAATGTACAACATTCATATAGTTATCCAAGCCTTAGTGGACAGAATTACCCGATATCTATGCTAGCGGAAGGTAGCAAGTTTCCTTTGGAATTAAACAAGGTGCTCGCAAGTTGTCCGTACACCACGTTAGATATAAGAAAAACTAGTTTGGTATTGAGGAGTAACAGATTCTTCATTTCCCAGAACTACTCTGTATAAAGAACTAAGTCATCTTGGACTATGTTAGCTAGAATGAAGAAGATGTCATGTACGAGTGGTAGGCTTGCACTCTCTTTCCGTTAACTCTTCAAATCCTTGTAGATCTATTACACACTACTATACTTGTACCAAAAACGGGAAAGAGAATGATGATTACTTAATTCATGGGAATAAATCTGGTAGGAACTGTGCTATAGCTAGCGTATACTAGCAACTAATGCAATTACTTACCATCTGACTTCCCTCAGGCAAACTTTCTGTGATTGCCTTCCCACCAAAGAACCCGCGGCCAAGGGGGCTGTATGCGACAATCCCAATACCCAATTCTCTGTAGTAAGAGGCAGAAGAAATATTAGACAATTGTTGTAAGTTCTTTCTGCTATCTACAGATAGCTTAATGTCATTCGGGAAAAAAGATTGTGGTTTCATACCTACAAAGCGGAAGTACATCCTCTTCTATCTCACGGGTCCAAAGAGAATACTCCATCTGTACACAAGTGATGGGATGAACAGCATGCGCCCTCTTAATTGTGTCCACGTTGGCTTCAGACAAGCCAATGTACCTAATCTTTCCTTCCTCCACAAGCTTCTTCAGTTCCCCCATCTTTTTCTCATGAAATTGATTCAAGAAAATCAAGTTTCTGTACAACATATTTATCATCATAGAAAAGAACATGGATAAAATTGAACACTTACAGTATCCTCTATAGGCACAGACTTGTCTGTTCGGTGCTGATAATATAAATCGATGTAGTCCGCGTCAAGCCGCTTAAGACTTTCTTCACAGCATTGCCGCACATATTGTGGAGTACCTTTGATTTGACACTGGAATTCATCGAAGTCCTTGGAAAATATACACCCAAATTTGGTCGCCAGTTGGACTTGCTCACGAGGAAGCTGCTTCAGTACCTGGTTATCCCAAAATGACCATTTAACAAACAAAATCATTACTTATATGATAGTTTTAAAAAGGTACAGGTCGTCTCAGCAACACCAAGCGATTATATGGTTCTAAATCTTCTAACATGAATTGATCGACACAAATAGACTGATCCAACATGCAGTCTTTCTCATCATTTAGCATACCTTTCCCACCATTATCTCGTTGTGACCCTCATGCCCGTATACGTTTGCTGTGTCAAAAAAGGTGATGCCTTTGCTGAATGCTTCCTTTAAGATTGCACACCCAGCTTCATGTGACAGAGGAGCATTTAAATAGCCAGAAAGTCCTCCACAACCAAAGCCGAGCTTCGAGACCTGGCAAAAGATGAACTAATGATTTAAAAGCTTCTAGCATAGCAGTAAAACTTTTCCTTTTCTATTAGCATAAATGTATTTCAGAGATCCCATATATCGGAACCATCACAAACCTAAAACCCTTCTTTTCACGAGCAGAACTAAGGGTCTACAAAAGAGTACATGATCTAATCAATGGGTTGTAGTCTCTCAATTAAGTGACATGTTGGAGGGTGATAACAGATAATCAAGGAAAATAATAGGGAGATAATTGGACATGCACAAAATAACTACTAGCTCCGTTTCAGAAAGAATGACCAACTTTCTTTTTTAGTCTGCTTCAAAAAGAATGACTTCTTCCCTTTATCGGCAAGATTTTACTTTCAACTTTTCACCGGTCATGTTTAAGGTCACAAAATTAAAGGAAGTTTTGGTATATTTAACATAACTTTAATTTACAACCACAAAGCCAAAAAGTCTTTTATTTTCTTAAACTTTGTGCCATGTCAAACTTGATCATAATCGTACGCGCAAAGGTGGAGCCACATGCAAAGGGGGGGATTCAAATTCAATCCCCTAAATAGAAAAATTATACCATATAAATAGGCTAAAACAAACCTTTTTGAGCATACATACAATTTTGACTTCCTTTAACATAAGAGAAATACATGCCAATCCCAGGTGAACCCTTTCCGAATTATTTGGAATCCCTTTATTAGAAATCCTGCTCGGCTACTGCGTAGGCAATAGAGTACTCAAGGGACTTATCATTGTTAAAGAAATGAAACCAAGGAGCAACAATGAACACTTGACAGGCATCTAATCTTAATCAAAGGGTAATACTGAAACAGTAGCAACAATAAATAATGATACCATAACTAAAGCAAAAGAAACAACATGTAATCTCAAAACTCCAATTTTAAGTTAAAAACAGGTGGAATGAAACATTGGTTAAATTGCCAAATACATTATATAAAAAAATTCAAAACCTAAATGGGAAATTGAAAGCAGAGTGTAAATATTTATAATTACCTCAAGTCCCTGGGTACCCAATTTGACTCTTGGAATTTGGATTTGTGTGTTGTGCTCCATTTTTTGTGCAGAATGCTAACTTACAGTACCAAATGCTTTAAAAAAGAGATACTTAAGAAAATAAGGGGAAAAAAAGTTGGAAAAACCTAGTACTAATTTGGCATACTTGAACATGATATTTAAAGAGTTACTAAGTGGGACATCTATTATGTGGTCTGGACGCTTCTCTCGTAATTGTAAGTTTTTGAGTCTGAATGAATACGAATCTATTAGTATATTTTGGTGTATTCACTTTTATTTTATTTCTTCTTTGTCGATGGGAGCAGGGATCTCTATAAGATGATTGATTCATTTTAGTCAAGATATTCTCCATGTACTTAGATCTTAGTGGCAAGGCTTAAACTCTGAATCGCCGTGGATCTTTGGGATTTTCTTATTGTTTCCCTATTAATCTTGTACTAGATATTACTTGAGACAACTTTATATTTTCATTTAAGATACTTGTATCACTCATTTATACTACTTCAGATGCTACATAACTCATGACTCCAAATCTCGAATTTTATTTTATCTCTTTTAGTTGCGATTCAATTTTGGATCATGACAAATTTTAAGTAATATAAACTTAAATTAATCGAGTTTTAATTTTAAAAAAAAAAGTGGGCCATGAATTTCCATTTAGAGTTTGAGTCGTCGTTTTCATCCCGTTTGGACTATTGCACTTGCCGTTCAAACTTCATTATCATGGCTTCTTAGGTGGTCGATTAGACAAGTTAATTGTTAGTATATTAAATTAATATAATTAATTTTTTCATCTATTTCAAGTGCTATTTTAGTTGAAAAATAATAAAGAAAATTTTAGAAAAAATATATACAATTATCAAACGCATAGGACAAAATATATTCAAAGCTTACATAGTAACAGTAGCTCATTCGATAAGAAAATATTTTTGTGGGTATTTAGGTAGTAAAATTTTTAGATTTTATGTCCCACAATCACTATTTTCGATAGCTATATATGTTTTAAAAAGAATTGATATACCACATTATACATTTTGTATGTAATAATATAAATTTTTATTTATTTTTTATTATAATAATAATTAAAAACTTGATATAAAACAATATACGAAATTATAAGAAATCTTTTTGCGTCAATAGTCAAGACGCAACATTATATAAAATTATAAGAAGTGGTTATACACCATAATAATGTTATATATTATTATATAAAAACTAGTTTCATCTTCTTCCTTATGGATCAAATCCATTCAAAACACCTCGAAAATTAGGTCAAATCGCCCTAAATTTCTTTTTCAACAATTTTTTACAAATTAATTGTAAAACTATAGTTTTAAGCAATATGATTTTAGCATCTTTTGCAACAAAATGAAAAATGACTTCTTTTCACAAATTAAACACTCATAAATCTTTCAAAATTAGAGGATATTGTTGGGTGGGTCCCTCCAATTGGAGGGCCACACATTATTTTGGTTGTTGGAGTCAACAAAGATGGCTTGCAAATTGTGCAATTTGCACAATTTGCATACACAGACAGCTTGCCAATATTTTCCTCTATAAAAGGAATTATACGAATTTAGAGAACAAGAAGAAGAGAAAGAGAAGAGGGAAAAATGTAGAGAGAGATAGCCAAAGGATAAATAAATAAATACTGTGTATTTATTTATTCTGTGAGGTATATCATAGACTATAAAATAAAATAGTCCGTGAAGG
>JAPFFP010000113.1:20218568-20239059 GCA_026153255.1 Solanum medicagineum
TGGGTGAACCACGTTAAATTTTCTGGTGTCCATTTTGCTTTATTTATTCCTCCTAAATTTTATTGTCCGCTCCGCTGTGTGGGTCCCCAACAGATATACATGCTTTTATTTTTGTCAATAGAAAGTGTATATAATTTCTAGGTTTAAAGAACGTGGATCATTAAATTTGGAGATAAGATGGATTTAAATGAAAACAAAATAGATAACTTGAACTCATTGAATGGATCCTCACTAATTAGGAATTAAGGTTTGTTAATTGACGGATCAATGTCTCCAAACAGGAAAAAAATATTGCTAATCCTATTTAGCAACGAAATGTTTAGTAACAATCTAGAAACGGATCCAGAACTAATTCTATTTTTTTTTTCATTCTTTTGAAATCACTTCGGCAAGTTGTATAAAAAATATAGTCTTCTTTTATTTACATAAAAAATCGTCAAAAATCATTAAAAAAATATCAAAATATATATGACTATACGATATAACTTGTCAAAAGTCATACAAAGTATACATTAACTATACAATTATATACATGCGTTATACACAAAATATATATCATGATATACTCAAAAACTGAATATAGTCTCACTAGACGCAAATTCCAAAGGGTAATATTTTTTCCCATTTGATTTAATAAAAAGACATTATGTTATTAGTAGACAAATGCTGGTAAAATAAAACCATAGATAACAAACTTGGTCAAATGTTCAAAAAACATCATATGACATTATTGACTTCTAAAATCTCAAAAACAAACAAGTGATGTGAAACAATAAATTGTTGAATAAACTAAAAATCATTTTAAAGGCCCATAATGGTCTAGCTAGGGTAATGGCCCTTCATAATGAATTGTCTAAAATATTTCAACGATCTTCTAAGATTTTCATATACTCATATTTGTTTTCAATATTTTTTAATCATCAGTCGTAACTGGAATAGAATCACAATCATAATCAGATATCAGTTCTGGAGAATAAGGCACATTAGCTGGAAATTCTTCAAGTCCTAAACTATGCTTCAACTTGTCAACAAACACTTGTGCTTCATCACAAGTTTGTTTGAAGGATAACAAATGTTTTTGGAGACTTTCAAGATTTGGATCCACACCATCTGGTTTTTTTCCATCATTACTCTCTCTTGTCTCAAGCAAAATTGCTGTTGCTGTTAAAAATTCACCATATGCCTTTTCTATTGAGTCCACAATGGCATCCATCATCTCTCGATCTGCAAAAGTATCATAAACAGACAGTTTAGTGCACAAAGCATTCTGCGTTCAACAGGATCTAGAAAGGGCCTAATAACATAATCACACGCCTCCTTTTTTCTTTAAAAAACATGAATTAGTTATGAATTTCGTCTCTCGATAGACTATGACTAACGTATTAATTTAATAATTCATTGCTAATCCATTATTTAAGAGGACTGACGACAAATACTCATGGTTTTAGCGATGAAAATTATCTATTGCCAATTCATGTTCTTTTTGGTACTATTCCAAGATAACATCAAAACAATTACCATCATAATTAAAGAGTAATGAGTTACATTTATTTTTAATAATCTAGAAATCTTCAAGGTTCAAATAACATAGAATTAAGAAAACCCTAATAATAAAACCTAGATGCAAGGGCGGCTAAACACTAAAAATAAGGGCTTCAAAATTATAAATCCACCAAAATTAAACAATACGATCTATCCAAACACAATATTATATATACATCCGAATAGGCGTTCGATTAAAGGAAGAACCAAAAGCATTGAGAAGAAGAGTGAAGATGAAGGAGACGTTTCATAAATTAATAAAAAAGAAAAAAGAATGTTTATTGCTCCAAATCTTTTTTACACATTTAATTTCAAATCAAATTGAACATGGTTTATAAAGAAATTTACACACTGAAACCAATTTCATATCACGCAAATTACAAACCCTAAGAATGAAGAAATTCCTAGAAAAAAATCAACAAAAAGAATCAAGTTTTGCAAACAAAATTCTCACTTTAATGTATGAACTCAAATTTCTAATCTATTATGCAAATAATTAAATGTTTTGTTGATAAAAAAAACATAGAAACTAACAGGTCGAATGACGATACTGGAGGCTCCACGGAAATTTCTTAGTAGTTTTTCTTTTCTTAGGAAATAATTAGACGTAATTTTATTTATAGTAAAAAAAAATTATCAAATACATATTTGATTGTCCATAAAAATCTAATCAGTAAATTCAATTAATTGAAGTAGTTTCCTTTTTTAATATACATATTCGGTTGTCAATAAAAATTTGATCCGTAAATGCAATTAATTTAATTAATTTCCTTTTTTAATATACATATTCAATTGTCAATAAAAATCTAATCAGTAAATGCAACTAATTGAATTAATTTCCTTTTTTGACTTATCATTTCTACTTTCAATTGTACCTAATTAAAATGACAAAGTAACATTTATACTATATTAGACTATTAAACTAATTTCCTTTTTGATTTGTCATTTCTTCTTTCAATTCTAACTTTGTAAGGTACACACTATATAATAAACATGATTATTTTCACTCTTTATAATTTGCACTCTATTTTATTAATTATCATTTTTATAATGTGTATCGTATTCTTTTTGTATGAGATAAAAATTGAACTTAAGATTTGGGCGAATTAAAAATAATATATGATAAAAAGAATAGGTCAAACGTGACTCGCCAAAAATACTAGTTACTATTATCTTCAAAACGTGTTACAAAACTTATTCATGAAAAATTCAAAATCCATATAATTACAATGTCAATAAAATTCACCTAATTCATAAAGTATGAGTTCGAACACCAAATCAAAACAAAAACAAAAATCAATTATTTCCAAAAGATCCACGATTCTCTTCTTCAATTGTTGCTCAACGGCCAAAATGATTCACTTTATTTCATACTCATTATTAATCTTGTCTACATTAATTAAAGTAAACTATACTATCTAAATTACGTATTATTAATTAATTAGCCACCTCAAATTCACGTGTCTTTGAGCCATGCATGCACATTTACAATTTTAATTGTACATTTGTTAGGGTTAAATACTCTTATTGGAAATATGATTTTGGATAGGAAAAATGTAAAGGACGAGGATTAACAAGAAGAAATTTTGGCCCTTTTTAGTAATTTTTGAAAGTTAAATTAAAATTTTGATAATGAAAAAAGCTGAATGGCCATTTCTTATATTTTCCCAAATAAAAATTCTAATATACAAGAAGCTGCAGTCTCCAGCCTGCTTCATCGTCCGGCCAATAAGAAGTCACAGTCTCCAGCCTGCTTCATCGTCCAGCCTGCTTAGGTGGACTCTCTAAAAACCTCTGTGCTTGTCTCAACTGCTTAATTACATTTCTTCAACTGCTTCTCCTCCTCCTTTATTATATGCGGCCCAATAAAAATATTCCGTCGACTTTGACGTGCATGCTTCAGCTGCTTGATTATATTCCTTCAGCTACTTCTCCCCCTTCTTTAATACATGCGGCCCAATCAAAATATTTTGTCGGCTTCGACGTGCCTGCTTCAGCTACCTAATTTTTCAATATGATAAGAGTCTAGAGACGCTGCTGAAGCAGGTATGACATGCCTGCTTCAGCTGCCTGCTTCTCCTCCTCCTTTATTACATGCGCCCAATCAAAATATTTCGTCGACTTTGACGTACCTACTTCAACTGCTTAATTATATTTTTTCAGCTACTTCCCCTCCTCCTTTACTACATCCGGCCCAATCAAAAAATTTCGTCTGCTTTAACGTGCCTGCTTCAGCTACTTAATTTTATATTTCTTTAGGTGCCTCAACTATAATTTTACAATGTTACCTTTAATAAGAAAGAGGCTACGGAAGCTACTGAAGTAGCCAATGGATGACATGCCTACTCAGTTGCTTGCTAAGCTATCTGCTTCTCCTCCTCCTTTATTACATGAAGCCCAATCAAAATTTTCTGCGGACTTTGACGTGCATACTTTAGCTACTTAATTATATTCATTCGGTTGCTTCTCCTCCTCCTCCTTTATTACATGCGGCCCAATCAAAATATTCTGTCAGCTTTGATATACTTCCTTCGGCTACTTAATTTTATATTTCTTTAGATGCTTTAACTATATTTTATAATATTACCCCTAACAAGACATGTATAGTGCTAATAATGAGCTTGAGTGTGACTTGCGAAGTTTCTTCTTCCAAATCCAAAAATGAGGAAAACACTTATGTTGGCCCAATAATGTTGTTTCCTTTCGGGATGATAAAAAATAATAACAACAAAACAAAATACTAGGATCATTAAACTAACCAAAAGAAAAAAAATTAATAATCACTCAACTATAAATTTTTCTCTTAAGAAAATCATTTAACTTTGTTCTTTTAAACTCGAAAATCATTTAACTATGAATTTTTCTCTTAAAAAATTAATTGATTTTGATTTTTAACCCCAAATTACACAATTATGATAGTTTGAAATATTTATTTAGAACTAAAATTTAAAAAAAAAACTCTATTTAAATCATTTTAGTGATCCTTCCACTAAAAATAGGGAAAATTATACAAATTGAACCTATTATGCAAAATATTTAGAGATAATTTCAAATATATACAATAAACTAGTTAATTTACAACAAATATAGCCCTCTTTTATTTATATAAAAAATAGTCAAAAATCGTACAAAACATACATGACTATACAATATAACTTGTCAAAAGTAAAAGAAAATGTACATTGACTATACAATGTAAATTATCTGTATAGACATTAGATACACTAAAAAATTGAATATAGTTTGACAATACATGAAATATAGACTGACTATACATGCCTATACAACAAACGACTATTTTTTTGGTAAATATTTTAGCCAAATAGCCTTGCACAGTAATTGTCCCTATTTATCCAAATTGAACTCAATCCAATATATTTACCCTGATTGGACCCACAACCCAAAATATTTTCTGACTGCCCTCACAACTTCTTCATCCTTGATACCATCGGAGTATCTATATAATCTGGTATCAAACACTAATTGAGCAGTCTTTTCACTCAAGCACTACACGTTCCTCTTTGATGCCATCAGGATATATATATTCTAATGGTGTTAAGGAGTAAATGAGTAGTATTTTCACTAAATTGTTGTTTCTTCATCCTTGATATAATCAAATTATATATATAAATAGTATTAAGTCATAATTAATCAGTCTTTTCATCAAAGCACCGCATGTTCCTCCTTGATGCCAGCAAAGCTTATATACTAATGATATCAAGGAGTAACTAAGTTTTATTTTCACCGAAGCATTACGTTTTCCTTTTTGATATAATCAGAATAGTATATATATACTTGATGGTATCAAATAGTAAGTTAGTAGCATTTGCCTTTTCTGCCTTGTTTTCGTTAGAGCATGTATATACTCTAATGTTATCAAACGCTCGAATACTTAAAAGTAGAGGAATATGAAAGTAAGGAGATAACCCCTGGTAAAACAAAGAGGAATAGAAAATTTTATCCCAAAAAATCAATCAGATAGATTGAGTCATTTTGTAAGTAAAACTTTCGTATAGAGTGATTTTTTAGTTAAAAATTAAAGTTGAGTAACTTTCTAGGAAAAAAACTCATTGTTGAGTGATTTTTAGGTTAAAAATCAGAGGTGGATGAATTTTTAAGACAAAAATTCATCGTTAAGTAGCCATCGAGATATTATCTCAATGAAATTTTACTTAAGTATAACAAAAAAGTCTAGGAACTATCTTTTGAAACCAATATAAGCTACTCAACTAGAGTATCAAGAAAAAAATATATATGAGACTTCTGTGATACTCAAGTCATTGTTGTCACTTTATACTCTACACACACTAGACTATAGTTAAATGGAAAAAAGGGTGGAAGAACAAGTAACCTTTGTTGTCACTATGTAATGGTGCAATAAAATTTGTACTTTTTGTTGTGCTTATATCATGAAGTTAAAGTAGAAAATACAAGGTGGTTTCCTCAACATTTGGACTCATTTGTTGCCTATGATAACTTCTGTTACACTTGTGAGTTCTTGAGCTTCATATATAAATATAAAAACTTTGTGAGTTTTGCTATGTGAAGCCAGAGAGCAAGGCTGTGCAAAATGGGGATCAAAGTTCTTCTTGCAGCAATTCTGATATGGGATTTGATCTGCGGTTTAGGCTTTAACGTAAACGCTGATGATAATATGGTTAGGATTGAGCTAAAAAGGCAATCTTTGTTCCTCGATAACATACGGGATTCAAGAATCTATATTAAAGATTTGAGGGGTTCCAATAGAAAGTTGGCTTCTTCCGATGAACAGATAGTTTACCTAAAAAATTATCGCGATGTCCAGTACTTAGGGGAGATTGGTATCGGTACACCGCCTCAACACTTCACTGTTGTGTTTGATTCTGGAAGTTCCAATCTTTGGGTACCATCTTCGAAATGCTACTTCTCGGTTAGTCTTGTGAAGTAGTTGTGGATTTACACATTTCATAACATGAAACTATGTTTTCAAATGATCAATTTTCTATGCAGATTGCATGTTATCTTCGTTCCACATACAAATCAAGACTTTCAAATACATATAGGAAAATTGGTAGCTACTCAATGGACCTTAAGACTTTCATTTTGGTTAAATGCTTCATTGATTTTTACAATCCTGATCGTGTTTACGAGTGCTTTTTATGACAGGGAAGCGTTGCAAAATCCCTTTTGGCACCAGATCAGTGCATGGATTCTTCAGCCAAGACGATACAAAAGTTGGAGGTGCTGTCGTAAAGCAGCAGGTGCCGTCTTGTTTCTTTGCAGCTGAAGTTCTAGATATATTTTCAAGTTACCGTTGAATAAAACTATTATAACAGGTTTTCACTGAGGTAACTAGGGAGGGATATTTCACATTCTTGAATGCACGATTCGATGGAGTACTAGGACTTGGATTCCAGGGCTCAGATTCAAAGAATGTCACACCAATATGGTAAGTTATTATCTGTTTTTGGCATAGTAGCTTATGTTTTCGTACATTAACTTAGCGCGACAATTTCAGGCAAAACATGCTGCTTCAGGAACTAGTTTCAAAGTCACTCTTCTCATTCTGGCTAAATCGAGATCCTACGTCTAGTATAGCTGGTGAAATTCTCTTCGGAGGGATGGATTGGACTCATTTCAGGGGTATACATTCATTTGTCCCAGTTACTAACAATGGTTACTGGGAGGTAAATAACAATGTTCTATAGAACTTTATTTGTATCATCTAGTTTTTTCCTGAAAAAACTGACCTTTTTCGATCGTTCCAGATTGAGATAGGGGATGTTTCAATAGGAAACAATTCAACAGGTAATATGACTTACGATTTAGATATAATGCATCTTAATTCTTATACATTTCTAGTGTAATTTTTCTTTCTTTTCCCTCACAGAAATTTGTAAGTATGGCTGTCCAGCTATTGTGGATACTGGTTCATCTTTTATTGCTGGTCCAACTGTATGTATTTACACCTATCTTGAATTTACTTCTTATTTTCAAGAATCTGTTTCTGCTCAACGGTCGTTTTTTAACCTCATTTCAGACCATTTTAACTCAAATAAATCATGCTATTGGAGCTGAAGGAGTTGTTAGTTCGCAATGCAAAAAAGTTGTCTCGGATTTTGGGACTCCAATCTGGGAACGGTTGATTGAAGGGGCAAGTTCTTTCATCGATTTGCAATATAGAATTTTCGGTGTCTCTTCTTTTGATCTCATCTTTTTTATCTCCTGCAGTTACATCCAGATACTATTTGCCAAAGACTCGATGTCTGTCCATCTAATCAGACATTTGGTGCAAGGTTAGAACTTTCAGATTCTTTACTTTCATCTCGACTCATGTCTAATCAAGAACATGATCTAAAACATTTCTAAATATATTCTGTCATGAACCCTGAATGGCAAATCGCAGTTCATCAAACGATCCTTTATGCAATTTTTGTGAGATGGTAGTGTTCTGGATACAAGTAGAGATTAGGAAAGAGAGATCAAAACACTGGGCACTTCAATATGCTAGTCAGGTAAGGTTTTTCTTTAACAGTGTGACAGTTCTGTTATTCTTGTTAGTTTTTAGCAGATGTTTTCACTAATACATATAATTTTTGTGATGAAGCTGTGTGAGAAGCTACCTAATCCTGGGGGGAAATCATTTATCAACTGTGATGTCCTTTCCCTGCCACCTATAACATTTACCATTGGGAACAAGTCTTTCCCCCTTACTCCGGATCAGGTTTTTTTCGTTATCTGAATCTATTCCTTCCTCTTCGAGATTTTCTTTCCAATGTAACAACAGTTAAATGCATACTTTCATTTGAGTGTATGTCTGTTGTGTTAGTTTTAGGATATATCTAAAGTTATGAAGATTACATAGGTAGACGATAGACGATACCAACAAAATAGTGGAGGTTAATATAATTTGGAGGAAGATGATACTCAATCTACTTGTCACCAAAAAGAGAAAGAAGGATATTTGAGATGCATGAAGCATCTCGCGTTCATGCATGGTCAGGGGAAGGGATGCGCCCCTAGGGGGTGTAACAGATGCAAATATAAGTAGCTGATTCTATGACTCGAACCCATGATATATATAGGTCACATGCCGACTATTTTATCATTGTGCTAAGCTCTAAGGATCCCCTTCTGATTGATTCTGCAGATGTAGAAAGAACAAAATAGTACCAAGTTCAACTGCAGTAAATTACCTAGCAACTTAACTATCTGTTCTTCTTTTTCTTGTCGATGTATACTAGTTGATAAATGACGTCCCGTTAAAGGATTGAAGAATGAGATTTCTGAGAAAGCTGGAAATAGTTATCAATTGCTCCTAAGGTCCAAATTTATCATACTGTTTCAAGTGCTTCTCTTCGCGTTAAGTTTGCTTCCACGACTTGAACTAATGTTCCAGTAATGTTCATTCAAATTAGATCAGAAACCTTAGTATCAGTTTTTAGGCATATATTAACATGTTATAGATTTGAGGGCCATCTAGGCTATTATGAATTCAAGACTGTATGCTTCAATAAAATTGGTACACTAAACGGATTCTTTTAAATGAATTGATCTAATCGCAACTTTAAAGCCAACCAAACTACTCTTTTCTTTTACTCCTAGGTGCATAAGAGAAGCATGATAACTTCTTATCAAACACTAGTTGTCAATACTTCTTTTTTTTTTTTCTTTTCACTTACTATTTTCCTCTGTGAATTTCTATAACAGTATGTTATCAGAGTTGATGACCACCTAGGCGTTCGCTGTCTCAGTGGATTTACAGCTTTAAATGTGCATCCTCGACGTCCCCTCTGGTAAGATCATTGTTAGTTTTCATAAGTTAGTATCTGCTTTATCAGAAATAACCACTCAAGGTAGGCCAGAGGAGTAAGGTCTTTGTACACTCTAGCCTCCTCAGACCCCACTCGTCCCTTGCCACATAACATCGACATGTATGATATGTTAAAGATTCTACTTTTGCAGGGTTCTTGGAAATGCATTCATGAGAGCCTACCACACAGTTTTTGATTTTGGCAATTCACAAATTGGATTTGCGGAAAGTGCCTAAGAGTGGCTTCAGAGAGTTGAGAGAAAGTTACTCAAAAGACATAGCATGTACTGTCACTATTCAAAATTTTTATTTGGTTTAACTTTCCAACTTGGTTTTTCTTTTGAGGGCAGTGAAAGTCTAGTGTTGTGAATAAAACTGCTACTCTCTATTTCTCCTCTTTTGCCCCTTCCTCGTATATAGCGGGAGCTTAGTGCACTGGCTGCCGTTATTCTTCAGTCCATTTGTCACACTCTATATGTCCTTCATGTTGATGAATACTGGACACTGAAAATTTGCTTTGGGAATATTTATTTCTGATGTCATAATTTACTTTTTGCTTTTTTAGGCGGTTGAAACTTTTCTTTAACCAAAGATCAGTGTATCAAGCTGACCTTTATTTGTTCTTTGGCATGATAAAATAATATCACTGTAACAGTATAGTATTAAGACATATGCCCTCAAAACTTTGTAATAAACCACTAAAAGTAAGTACATATCTCACGCAAATATCGAATTAATATATATATAATTATATAAATAGTTCATATTTATTACCAAAAAATTTTGTAATAAGTCGCTAAGTACACATCTCATGCAAATACCGAATTTAGATGTTGAACTTTAACTACCTTTTTCTTGATTGAAATGTCTTTTTGTTTAATTGATTAGCAAAGGAAGTTGCTTCCACTTTCTTTTTAATATATGTTTTCACACGTATAAGAGGTTAGTGTAATTTAGTTGGAATGATAGTTTAGGGGGTCAGGCTGCGTACATCTGACCCCCCTTACCCTGCAATGAACGGGAGTCTTTGAGGCATTGGGGTAATGTTGTTGTTGTTGTTGATAGTTTAAAAGTCGAAATCATAATTTTTTATTATAAGAGTATATATTTGTCGAAGTTGAACAAATTAAAATTATCAATGTATCATGTCACAAAATACCATTGAACTTATAAATATCAAGCCACACCAAATTAATTTGATATGATAATAAAATACTATTCTTTATCAATCAAAGATTAAAACAATGAATGAAGTTTCAAATACTGTATCGTATCATATCATATCATGTCCACTCCTGAATATGATGAAAGCAAGATATGATCATAGAAATAACTTGAGATAAAAAACAAAGAAAAAACTACATAATGGATAAAAATTTCTATCATATCTAATAAATTTCATTATACTTTAAATTAATTATATATCTCTCGCTTGCTTTCCTCCGCTTCTCTCGTGCGCTCTCTCTTTCCCCCTCTTTTTGTTTCCCCATCGCCTCTCTCCCCTCTTCATCCTCCTCCTCCTCCTCTTTCTGATTAGTACATAGAGGCAATCAAGGTACATATTTTGATATCATGTACATGTATCTATACATGAATATATTGATGAATGTATCAATGTATATTTTGATTAAATACATATATCACAAATTAGATATTTAATACTAAACATAGTACTAAAGTTGTTATTAATACACTAGATGAAACTGATTATCGGATACACCAAATTAAATTGATTTATAGATACGCATAGACATGAAATTATGAAACTTAAATACATTATGAAACACAAATATAAAAAAGTAATGAAATACAGGGACGAATGAAAAAGAAGAGAAGGTAAGTATATTAGCTAAATATATATATCTAAAAGTAAATTAAATAAAATATTTAATTATTAAAAATATCAATAGTCTTGATTTGCCGATATCAATACTAATGTGCTTTATGAAATTTACTCGGAAACAATTAAACAAATAAGGATAATTTGATTTACTAACACAAAACCATTTTTGTAAGGAATATTTATTGCACAAAGACGTACGGACCAACCGAGAAAAGTAGAAAAAGAAGTACACAAACAACCAACCCAACAAAACGATGTCGATTTGCACAACACGTTACCTACAATCCCCCCGCACCCCGCCACGCACCCTCGCAGCTCTCTCGCAAAATTTCCGAAAACGAATTCAATTTCTCACTGAGCTAAAAGGAGAAGAGAGTGAAAATCATCGTCAGCGCCGGAGATGGGAACGAGAACTGGAGACGGAATTAGACGGTCAAAGGTCTTCGCTTTGGTAGCGATTTTACTATTCAGTTTCGTGAACGACATATCGGCGTTATCGGTAACAGTGAACGACGAGGAATGCGTATACGAGTACGTTCTCTATGAAAACGATACGATTTCTGGAAACTTCGTCGTCGTAGATCATGACATCTTCTGGAGCTCCGATCATCCAGGCATCGATTTCACTGTATGATTTTTTATTATGCTATGCTTAATTATGCAATTTTTCAGTATCGGTTTATGCATTACCTATGAGCTCTTTATGGATCCACTTTTAAATTTGCTTTTAGATGTGCGTTATTTTTTCTCGTGTCTGTTTAAGATTTTGCTCTTTGGAATTTTGTACAGATTTGATAGATAACAATCATAAGAAATGTTGCATGTATAATTCCTCATAGAAATGTTTATACTGACTCTCTTGATGAAATTGCTGTTGACATTGCTCTTAAAATTGAGAGAGACTGTAAAGTTTTCCTCCTCTTTTTAAAATGTAATTTATGGTCTAAAACTGAATTCATCTTTTAAGTGGACATCTGAAAGAGAATAGTTTTCTATAAAAGTTAATTTTAGTATTCAAGATGGTAAAATAGCTTATTTCCTCTAGTCTGATGCTATAAAATCCTTGAGTTGGTCTGAATTGTGTGCTTCAATGACTGGATTTTCCGCTACGTACTGCCAGCAATTGTTTCTTATTCAGAAATTACTGGCTCTTCTGCTGCTCATTATTTGCACTTGTCAATCATCCCACAGTACAAAAAAAAAAGCGTTTCAACCATTTTAATTTAGACGAAATGGTGAAAAATCAATCAATTAACCATACCTTGATATCAATTTCATTGAGGGTTTCTATATGATCCCCTATATGGATTTCGCTTCATTGAGGTTGATGTCGCTCCAATAATAAACGGTTTTCCTTTAATGCAAATAGTGAAAAATACTGAGAAGATTGTTTTATGTCCTTAAAGTTTTTATGATTTCCAAATTTCTCCTCTCATAGCTATGTTTTAACCGCCGAATAGCTTGATAGCACCTTTGGCTGACCAATGAGTATAGGAGATATGCCTGATTACAAGTCCTAAATTCATCACAGAGCTATCTCGTTTGGTACCAGAGCCAAACAAAATTAAGCTTCAGAGAATTAGCCAAGTGCTTGGATTAGCTCTTCTATATCTGTGTATAATTTTCCTGTTTAAATCTATGTATAATCTTTTCTGAATGAATTAGTCATTGCCTTTGACTATCAAGTAACATAATTGACCCTTTTGCCTTGCTGTTTTAGACAGACCCTTTGTACTTCTCATCTTAAATGCATCAGTTTACCCATCATCTATATATTGGAGCTATCATTGCTGAACTTAGATTGAGGCATGTTACTTCATGGACTTGGTTTTGCTCAATCGGAGGCTTGAGTAGTCCATGTAATTTCCTTGAGAAATTTCACCAACAGCTTGCTACAGAGCACCATGCTCCTCTGTCATCTTCAATGGCTGAACCTAATTTAACTTGGAGATATCTTATCTCTATTGTAAAAGTTAAACTTCTCTTATTCCGATGCTTGGCTAGATTCATTGTCATTATGAGAAATCTCATTCACAAACCTAAAATCTTTGTTTCAAATACCACAGGCCACCATTCATAACTTCTGAAATTATCCTCCAATTATACAACCTCCAGATGCTTCTACGTGACCTTTATTTCATAATGAGAAATCTTATGCGTAAGCTTAAATCTGTGTTTCAAATACCACGGGCTGCCATTCATAACTTCTAAACTATCCTCCAATTGTACAACCCTTGCATGCTACTACCTGACCTTTTTTCTTCTTCTTTTCTCCTGCACCCATCTCAACATGCATGAATAACCACTAGCCTTCTCTTTGCAAACTTGCATATAAGCCCCATTCCACTCAATCAGCGCTATCACTGAGGTAGTATTGTTAAAGGCTTGCTAAGGCGGACCTAAGCTTGAAGCAAGGTGCAAAATACACTATGTGCCTCGTCTGTCTTAGGTGGTGCATCAGCCAACAGTACTAGCACCAAGTCACTAAGCTGTGCACCTCATCTTGATGGGAGGTTGGTCTGGAAGGGCGTGTCAGTAAACGATAAATGTTAATTCTAATTATAATTTTTTTTCATTTCTTATTTAATTTGTTGTAAGTTATATTCTTGAATTACATATTTAATTTTTATCTTTTCCTTCATTTGCGCCTCTGGGTAAAGTAAGAGATGCTCCATCACCAGAAATTTTGGTCTTTGTTTGGTAGTGATGATGAGTCATGGTAATCCAGCACATTCTAACATCAAAAACTTTTTATTAGACAAGAACCAGACTGCTTCCGCATCTTTACCATGTCCATTGTCTGCAATTGACATGACTACTAATGGAAGTTTATTTAGTAAAGAAAGATGTGACTTGTTGTTAGTATGTTCTTTGCTTATGTTCTCTGCAACCTCTTAGTGAAAAAGAAATGGTTAACTTTCTTATCAAGTCTTGTTACTCTCTTGCAGGTGACAGGACCTGGAGAAAATGTTGTACACACAATGAAGGGAACATCTGGGAATAAATTTGAGTTTAAGGCCCCTCGTAGTGGGATGTACAAGTTTTGTTTTAAGAATCCTTATTCAACACCAGAAACTGTGTCTTTCTACATACATATTGGACACATTCCCAATGAGCATGACCTTGCCAAAGATGGTTTGTCTTATTTGCCGTATTAGTGTCTTATCATTTATATTTTTAGAAATATCAATTTCTGCTATCTACATAAATTTGGTTCCCTGAGTAAGATAAGGCATAGATTCCTTATATACACCTGTAGCTGTGGAGGCTGTTACGTATTATATTAGTTGTCTGATATATTCTTATATGTATTACTGGGAAAGTGGGATATTTTGTATTATGTTTCTTGACTGATATGTTCTTTATGTATTGCTAGGATTAGCGGGCAGATTATTATGTTTCCTACTCGTCCATTCTCTTTCTTCATTGAACACTTACCAACTTTTGTGCAGAACATTTGGACCCCATCAATGTGAAAATTGCTGAACTAAGAGAGTCATTGGAGTCTGTTACTTCAGAGCAGAAATACCTAAGAGCACGTGATGCCCGTCATCGTTATAGTAAGACTCTATTCTTGTCCCTTAATAAGAACTTTATGTTATCTTATAGGAATGGATATAACTGGAATGGTTTTCCTTTCTACTACAATGCGGAGCATCATTTATGCTGTTAATGCTTTGCTGGCATTGAGACCGGGTATTTCACAAAACCTGGATTGGTGGATTTACTTTTAAATGATTTACTGCCAGCAGTAGGCAAACGTCTATTTTACATTTGAACCAACTAATGCTAATTCTGAAGATGGTTGCTGAAAAAGATGGACCTTGTGATGACTTTAACCACAGTGGATTTCTTAGTGAGGCACATCATTCTCTAAGGACATAATGCAATATCAGATGTCAAACTGATTTGAGCTTATTATAGGCTTCATTAAATATTGCTAAGTATTAATTCGTGGAGACTTTTAGCTCTAGTTTGTGGTATACAGACTGGTTAATAGCTTTTAAATAGTACTGCAAGCAATCTAAATTTTCTGCTGCACTCTAGGAGTCCATCTAATTCCCAAGAATTTTTGTACTCTTTCCTATGTGTCTTCGTTCCGCATGAAATAATGGAAACGCAATGAAAAGTTAAGGCTTAAAACTTTATCAACATCCCATCTGAAAATAGTTAAGTGAAGCTCCTTTATTTATACATAACTATCAAAAATTTTCATTGGTGGGTATTCTGGATATCGGCGCAATATTCACTTATTATGATGGACGTAAAATCTCCCTGTAGCTTCTTTCAGTTTGCCTTTTAATCATTGGCGATGAGGTTATGAGTCTTGAATAAATAAGAGCTTCTGCCTCATCATGCCAACTACTGCTCATCTCATGTTTGTTATTCTGGCGCAGCTAACGAGAGCACACAGAAGCGTGTTATATTTTACACAATTGGAGAGTATTTGCTGCTTATATTAGCAAGCGGGCTTCAGGTAGTGTATATTAGACGTCTGTTCAGCAAGTCAGTTGGCTATAACCGGGTTTGAGAAATTCATGAAATTTCTTGTCTCTGGAACTTGAAAGAGTTATTTTGTTTAACAGTTGAAATCTAGTTTTAAAATAGTCTTTCTGTAGCTTGTGATTCTAAATTATTTGAAAAGGGTTTTCTTTATTCTCAAAATCTGGTTTAACTTTCTGAGCTTGATGCATGAAATTGGTTATTATTTCAAGGCAGACTGATTTCAAACAGTGATTTATGAAACATCCTCTTGAAAATGGATGTTGCTGTTGTGGTAATTTGTTCAAATTTTGTGTAGTATTGGACAAATGGATTGTTTTTTCTTTTTTCATGTCCCATATTTTAATTGATTTGCTAGTGTGTATACCTGATAAGTCAAATTCTAATTTTGTTTAGGTGAGAAGTAATTAATTGTCGTTGAACATCTATACAATCTCAAAGAATTCCTATAACACGTTGTGCTTCATTTGCGTACATATTGAACTCTTTTGAGAATTATTGACTTCATTTATATGAAATGCAACAAAAAAAAAATGAAATCACCATTGGCAAAAGAGTTCTTTTAGGTAAAATTTATGAAAAAATTAACGAAATGGGTGAAAAAAGATTGTACTAAAAGGGTAACAACTAACAAATTTAAACTGATCTTATGTGTAGTCATCCATAGCAAATAAGTTCTTTTGCGAGATATAAAATTTATAATTTTTTATATCATAAAACATTTCACAAATTCTATTTTAACAACAATATTGATCATTAAAGAACAAACATTAAGGATAAAACGTGCTATTTTACGTATTTTAGGTGATCATATATTTGTACAAAAACTTTATGCCACTCTATTAATGCAACACCTGTCCCTCTCCTCTTTTTTTCTTTTTCTTTTGTCCGTCCTTTGTAGAATGGTCCAGACCATAACAATAATTTGGACTCCACCAAGGTAAAGGCATTTCATTTCCCTTTCCTTTTTTATTTTTGTGCACGGAATAAGCATTCTGTCCAGAAAAATCTTGTACTCTGCTAGTGTGAAAATATTTTTTTTAATAATTTCTTTTAAAAGATAAATGACTTGTTGTTAAGAGATCATTTGATAGGTGGGTTGAAGTAAGTTATGAACATAGTAAATCATATAATAATATCACATTTGGTAGTTTGGTATACATATTATCTAGAAGAGATAGTTTCACCTATCTTTTATTTATTATTTAGAAAAATAGAATGGAGTCTTGTATCTGAAGCCTTGTCTGAAAAAAAAATGTCATCTAAATTTAATAAGTTTTACGGAGTGATGATTAGATCAACTATATTATATAGGACATAATGTTAACTAATAAAACAATTTTACATTCAGAAGATGAAAGTAGGGAGATGAGAAAAGATAAATATAAATTTAAAAAAATTAGAAAAAGGTAATAAACATTGTAATTGCAACTTACTAAAGGTACGACTTTAAATTATTTACATATAGAATCATAAAAAACAAGTGAGTGAAAAAAATAGAAATAAAGGTAAAAATAAGATTTATTACAAGGATGAAATTGACACAATAAGATAGAACGACAATCAAAAAATTTGTTTTTCTTTCTTCCCCTAAAATGGTCATTTTTCGTTTTCTAAAAAATTTGTTTTACTAAAAAAATATTTTTTTCAAAACTTTTACTACTATATATATAGAAAAAAAAAAGACTTTTTGTTTTTAAAAAAAAAATTATTTTCCCCCACCAAGAACATAAAATGGTTCCACGTATTTATGTGTCATGTCAGACTTTCAAGGTTTAAAATAGTTGAATTTTTCAAAGTTCAAGATGAATATTTGAAAACTTTTTTCATATTTGTCTTTTTATTTATTGAACTTTTATATTTTCTAAGAAATAATTATACTATGTATTATGATTTTACAAAAAACAATAATAAAAAGTATGATTTAAATTTGTCTTTCAATATTTTTCTTGTACATTATTTTACCAATTCAATTAATATGGGACAGAGAAAAAAAGAGAGTAATAAATTGCTTTGAAAAAGAGTTATTAATAGTAATAATCCAAAATTAACATAAATATTAGTACTAAGATTTTAATATTTTGTCAGTAACTGTCTCATGTCCACGCAATCAGTGCTACTTTGGATAAGTTATAACCTTGAAGTTACGAAAATACCCCTATAGTATTTCTGGATAAAGTATTAACTATTGACTATTTATATAGTCATATTTTCAACTTCCTGACGTGCTTATGAGTAGGACATTTTTAATAAATAATTCCCAGTTTTGGGATTTATTATTATATTTTTTCTATTAAGGGATTAACTAATATAATGTTTTGAAGATCCCCACTACAAAAAATAAATTAATTAGTTAATCACCGACACTAATTACGTAGGTTTGTTTTGGTTGGAGCAAGAGGAAAGATTAGTCTGATTCATGCATTATGACTTACTAATGATACAATAATAATAAATTTAATATAGTTTTATGAGTAAAATTTTAAAAAAATATATATAGTGTATGTATAAATTTTATTTTATAGAGATAAAAAAAATATTTTTTAAAGATATTCGATTCAAATAAAGGAAAAAAATATTTTCCTCCTGAAAAATGTGTGCTAAGAGAATAATATTCAAATTTAGAAACTTTAAAAAGAAAAATATAATGTGTATATATTCATAGCTAATAATTATAATTATTGTATATTGGTTTGAGATTAATAAATATTTATATATTATTTGAAAATTAGATTAGTTGAAATTATTAAGTTTAATTGTTTATGTATAATTGGTTTAACTATTTCAGCTTAAACTCGATTTTGTAGTAAATTTGAACTCATTACACTTTTACGACTTAGAAAACAAAATGAATGTGTGTTAATTAAGTTAATCATATAAATCATGAGGTGGGCCGGAGTTAATTTTTTTATTAAGATGATTTAAAATATGAAGTGTAAATGCACAAAGAAGATGGAAGGATTCAATATCTAACTGGATATAAATAATACATCTTTATATCTGTAAGTCATCAATTAATATAGTGCTATGAATAAAATTATCTATTTTTAATTAGTGTCTCAATTTCGAGTTCTAAATATAAAAAAGTCATATATATCATAACGAATAATGTCAATATGAATTTGAATTAATCAGATTTCAATACGAATATCCATTAACAAATCACATAGATAAAGCAAATTTTGACCATATAAATTCTTGATTTTCTTTTATATTTAAAAAGAATCTAGATTATTGTATACTAGTGGCTGGCAAAAAAAAGTACACTAGTTTTATTTTGTCAAGGAAGGGTATTTCTGTCATTTTACAAAAGACAACCTCCACTGCAAACTATTTCAACCCCATTGATCACCATTTTTTGTCATCTCTCACAGAACCAAAAAAATCACTGAGAATTTTTCGATCATACAAAAATGTTAGCAGTTTTTGAGAAATCTGTGGCTAAAAGCCCAGAAGCCCTTCATATTCCTAACAATGACGGTGCAGTTTCTGCACTGAAAGATGGTTTTCTGGCACAGCGTTTCGCCTCTGCCCATTCTGGTTCAGTTATCATCAACCTTGGTGCTGCTGGATTCTTGTCTTACTCTTCTGAAAGACAAAACCCTCTTCTTCCCAGGTTCTAAGTTTATCAAATCTAGTTAGCCCCATTTTTTCTTTGATCTGAAATTTGGAGTGATTCCATTTTGGTACAGTAGAGGGAAAACAACATCACATCTTCGTTTTGGTTTTAAAGCTTTTAGTTGATTGTTTGATTAATTCACAACATGTTAACTTTGTGTTCGATCCCATGTTTAAATTTCTACCCATTTTCTGGAATCTGCTTCTGTCTAAAACGACGATCTGTTTTATTAACAGTTGATTTTGTCTTCTTTGTGTTGCTTTCATATCTGTTAGTTATTATTAACTTTGGATCCAGCGATGGTGTTTCTGGGGTTTGGACAAAAAATAATCATCATACAAACTGTTTGGAGATGCTTTATTTAAGCCGAGTGTCCACCGGAAACAATCTCTCGATGATGTTTATGGGTTAGGAATAAGGTCTGCGTACACACTCTAACCTCCCCAGATTTCACCTATGGGGTTACACTATGTATGTTGTTGTTGATGTTGTGATAATCATCATTGAGTTGCTGTTTTAGGAATAAGGTCTGCGTGCACTCTAAACTCTCTTCGGATTATGTCATGTTAGAGGAACCTTGTACTTCACTTGTAAATTTCTATAGTTTCTAGCTAAGAGTAGGAGCTAATTCGAATAGATTAATTTGATCTTTAAGAATTTAGTTTTATTGATTCTCACCAAATCACATTTTCTATATACATCTTCAGCCTGAGAATAATGCTATTCTAGTTGACTATCAAACTTATTTTTGATAGTAATGTTATCTTACCGATCTTAATATAAATTTTACGAGTGCGATTTTGGAATTCGGAAGTTAAATGCTGAAGGTGGGGTTGATGAAGTTTCTGGCTCCAGAAGAAAAGCCTCAACTAGAGATTGTTGAGGCTGTCGTTGGGCCTTTTATTGGAGGAAAAATCACGGAAGTCAAGCATATAAATGGCTTTGCTTCCACAACAAAAGATTGTTGAGACTGTCATTGGACCTTTTATTGGAGGAGAAATCAAAGGAGTCAAGCATATGAATGGCTTTACTTCCATGTTGGAGGAATCTTTCCGTCTTTCGGTAGCATAAAGAAAATAGATTCAAATTGACAAACCACCAAGAGAAAAAGGGGACAAGTGTACATTAGGCCATGTGCAACAAACAAAGTACAAGGATAGCACCGTACCCTCATAGTCCTCAATCTTTGGCA
>JAPFFP010000113.1:20239159-20250861 GCA_026153255.1 Solanum medicagineum
AAAGCACCACAATCTAAAACTGTCAAAAGAAATTGAACATGATTGTTGCAACTGTTCATTCCAACATTTCACAATCATAGATGTCGTCACACGAGAATAGGTGGAGGACTTATTAAAGGCATATCTGGGGGAGAGAGAAAAAGAACTAGCATAGGGTATGAAATCCTTGTTGATCCTTCTCTCCTCTTGCTCGACGAACCAACTTCAGGCCTTGATTCGTCCTCCGCAAGGAAGGAACGAGTCGGTTCCCCTTTCCGTCTTTCGGTAGCATAAAGAAAATAGATTCAAATTGACAAACCACCAAGAGAAAAAGGGGGCAAGTGTACATTAGGCCATGTGCAACAAACAAAGTACAAGGATAGCACCGTACCCTCATAGTCCTCAATCTTTGGCACATCTGGATCGGCGGAAACTCACTCGGTCTGCGCGTCTACCGGGGCACCATACTGACTTTTCTATTGTTGATATAAGGCATCTCTGATCCACTTCATAAAGAGTGAATAGAATTCACTCTATACCCATATCCCTGGAACAACTGTAAAATAAACTCCATCTTAGTCTACCCGACTTTGACTTTGACTTGAAAGAGTAAGTTTTCGCCTCTGTTGTTGAAAAGTCAGGACCCGTTGGGGAATCTATTCTAGACCCGGCCGGCAAGTTTGAAACTTTTTGTCAACAAAAAGCAACGGGTTTGCCTTCTGGTTCGAGTTTGCCGCACTGGGGTTGCCTAGTGCGGTTACCTCTCCTATGTGGTTTGCGAGCTATTGCATAGGAGTGGGGGTATTAGCGCTGTGTGCACCCGAAAGGGTTGCGGTTAAGGATTCTCCTTGTCATAAAAAAAGCATATGAATGGCTTTACTCGTGCTTCTTTGTCTTGGTAAAGTTAGCATATTTGCCTTCATTTTAGATAGAAACCTTGAAGCAGCTTTAGGTAAACATAATGTGGAAAGTGGAAGCACTCTAGTCAAGGAGCATATTTTCTTTTGCCTTATTTCATTTTTGGGAGACAAAGAAGAGGGAACATTCTTTGGACTTAGAACAGTCAAGCAACTTTGTCAAGTGTTTTTGCATGCCATTTATATCAAACGGTTTGAATTTGTAAAACGGATCAAGTTAATTGGATGATTGCACACTGATATTATTACTGCACTCTCTTTGTAGGTTGTTCGCTGTTGTGGATGACATTTTCTGCATGTTTCAAGGCCACATCGAGAATGTAGCACATCTTAAGCAACAGTATGGGTTAAACAAGACAGCGAACGAAGTGATCATTGTTATTGAGGCTTACAGGACTTTGAGAGATAGAGGTCCTTATCCTCCAGATCAAGTTGTGAAAGATATTCAGGGAAAGTTTGCATTTGTTCTTTATGATAACTCTTCGAAGAGTACCTTTCTAGCTTCTGTAAGTTTTCTTTCTCACCTAATCTTGATCTTGACTTAGCTTTGCTATTCTCGATCGTGGCTTAAATGTGCAAGTTTTGTTGTTATAGGATGTTGATGGAAGTGTGCCCTTCTTCTGGGGTACTGATTCTGAAGGCCACCTTGTTCTCTCAGATGATGCTGACATTGCGAAGCAAGGCTGTGGGAAATCCTTTGCCCCATTTCCCAAAGGTAACGTCAATGAACTTCTTGTTTTGTAGGGGAAGGTCGTGGAACCTAATAATTGTACATAATATTTATTTTTGTTTTTCGATAAGTGTAAGAGAACTTCTAAGGACAAGGAAAAACAAGGGGAAAACTCATCCATAGGGCAATTGAAACTGAAAAACATGCTCTTTGCAGACCAAACCCCATATTGAAATCGAATGATTGGATATTTTTCAGTTCCACCAAGACCACTTTTATTTATGCAAAGAACTATCTTTGTATAACTTTTCATTTTCTTTTCTCTTGGTGACAAAGAGGGATAAGCTATTCATAAATTAATCAAATGGGATGGGAGCCATATGCTCAGGTCGACGCATGACGTTACTACCTCTGTATTGGTTCTGTGTCATATGCTTCTCATACTCTACCACCTTCTTGAAATTGGTTTTCCCGTCCACCCTTAAGTAGCATTTCTGGATTTAATTCTACAACAGCTTGTGGTTTATGTTTGTTCTTTATTTCTTTTCCAAGATCCCTGTTGCCTGCTGATCTACTTTTATATCTCTTACAGAATACTTAATGTTGTATTGTCTTGTTTGCTACTTCAGGGTGCTTTTTCACGTCTTCTGGTGGTTTGAGGAGTTATGAGCACCCCCGTAATGAGTTGAAAGCAGTACCTAGAGTGGACAGCTCAGGCGAGATGTGCGGTGCAAATTTTAAGGTGGATGCAGAGTCTAAGAAAGCAGATTCAGGCATGCCTAGAGTGGGTAGTGCTGCTAACTGGTCCCAACACTACTAAGCTGATTGCTGTTTCCATCACCATGAAGGCTTCGTTATTTGTTGGCCTTCTATCTATTATTGCCAACTCTTTCTTTTATCAACTAGTTTAGTTGATGACTTATCTATTGCAAGGAGCTTTATGGTCTGTAGAGAAATGTTAAAAACGAGGAAAGATATTTCATATGACTTCTAATGCATGTGATTCTGTATGTCGCACACTGAACTTTGGATATTTTCTTGGCTGTAAGACACCTACTTTAAATAACAGTCTTTGATACAAGGGCTTTGCTTATCTTGTATGCGTATTCGGTGCTTCCCTTTTCCTTTACCCTTGCATTTTCCATGTTTCAGATGGCTTTATCTAATCATAGCATATTTATTACATATGCATGCTAGCAGGCAAATGTTTCTTGCTAATAAGAAATATCAGAAGATAGGTATCAGAAGACGGCTGAAATTTGTGAACATGGATGATTAGACAGATATCAGGACTAAAAATTGCATGCTGACAAGACTGCTAACGTAGGAATATTTCTGTTATTGCTATTGCATGTCAACATTTTGTGAAACGTCTATGATAATACAAGTGAACTAGACTCTTTAACATTGTCATCTTCTAAGAGCAAGAAACTAACTATATTAGTTATAGCACCGCACCCAACCAAGATAAGTAAATATTGCGTAAAAACTTATTTATGTTAAACTGATATTTTTATGGCTAACGTTAAAAAGTAAGCTTCAAAATAAGAAAGCAGTTAACATAAGCAGCTCTCTGTTCCAAGTCCGAGCTGGATTTCAGTCTTTCGCATCAGCAATACCGCCTGTTGTTATCTGGAAAATGTGTTTTTCGTCAAGGAACTTAACTGAACCATCTAGTTTAACACTGCATGATCTCGACTCAATGGAAAGAAGAAATGCTGCAATCACAAGATATATAGGGAGGGTTTTCTTCTGGTCCCCGTAAATTATAATCACAGAAAGATGTGATAGAAAAACTAATATACTGTAATAAGAAAAGGATATAGCTTCAGACTCTGGAAGATTTGGTGCATCAAACACCTTGCAGACACGCTGTTCTCCTTTGCCCTTCCTGAACATTAGTCTGATGGTTGCTGCGTGAGCAAGGACATGACCTCCTGCCGGTTTCTTTGGATCTGATATGAACACACCACCGCCTGGATCAGCTATAACTGCATTCGCCAAAAGTACTTGTGTCAGCACGGATAGAGATTCAATGAAGAGAAAAGCATCAATATACAGTAAGATAAAAAGAGTTCGTTTAGCTGTTTGGAAATTGCCATGCAAGGAATATTAAATAAGAAATTTTTGGAGTCAAATCTAGATTTAGGAAGAAGTGGTAGTGAATCTACACACTTGTCTTCTACTTCAACTCAAAATATATCTACAACTGCGCAAGGTTGGATTGCCTACCTTGATTGGTCATGTAAACAGCAACATTAAATTCCTCGGCTATCTTTATCAATCGGGACAGCATCTGAGCCAACTTTTGCTGTAAATGGCAAGAAAGTGCATTCAAGAGATAGCGCATCAGAACAGGTGATTGCAGGTCTTCTTAACACAACTGTAAATAGCAATAAATGGGAACTTAATAAATCAGCTATCATGCTCTGTATTTCATACC
Source organism: Solanum medicagineum (assembly GCA_026153255.1). Classification (NCBI taxonomy): domain Eukaryota; kingdom Viridiplantae; phylum Streptophyta; class Magnoliopsida; order Solanales; family Solanaceae; genus Solanum; species Solanum medicagineum. Next base: position 20,243,169 of record JAPFFP010000113.1, read on the forward strand.
TGGCGATCTGCAAGCTCTCCTCTTCCAGTGAAATCCACTCGAAATAAAGCAATCACGGAGTCAATGATCTGCAAGTAAAATTTCAGTATCTGAGACAACTGCCATCAGTAATGGACTTATTCAGGATAAACCAGAAGTTGTGGCTTTCACCAGAAGTCTGAAAGGCTCTTCAGCCATTTTTGCTGCCAAACCAAGAAGCAAGTTGTATTGATGTTCGTATGTGTATGCGCGAGCATAAATGATCTGATTCATTCACGTTATAAGGAAAGGAAGGATTAGAAAATCAGCTGAGAAATCAGTACGCTGAACAAAGAGCAGTAGATGATTAAATGACTGAATAAAAGACACTTAACATTGTCAAGAACTGCTCCTGCGTCCATTCCAAATCTTTCAGCAATGGGCACCACACGATCTGGCCGACTATAGTACATTTAGTTGAGGAAAAAATATAGGAAGGGCAGAATTCTCTTAAGCTTCTGCAGCTGCTACTTAGTGAAGAGACTAATAGGAGCTACTTTGAAGTTCATGCTGTATGAGTAGAGAAATATTAGCAAGGATACAATGTTCCCTCAGTGTCAATGTAAGCCACCTTTCCATTCCCTCCTTTCATGCTTGTAGGAAGCTGCAATAAACCAGACAAATCAATTGGCAATCTTGTTAAATTCAGGATGATACCATGATTAAGCATAAAGCATATAAAGGATCAGGAGTAATCTAGAAGGTAAAGATGTTCCATTGCTTCTGACTAAGATCAGAGGTGAACCTGAGTAGAGACACAGAGAGTATGAGCAAGTTGTGTCTTTCCAGATCTGAATAAATAGTTCATTCAGAGAGTTAGATGTAAAATTCTACTAATGCTTCTACCGCAAAGCTAAAGCAATAGTTAGTTGATCCTTACCTGAATTCCCCAAAAGCTTCAGTTATTGCTGAAGTTTCTATTCCTCCTTCAAAAGTTCAAGGAAAGAAAAAATCAGAATCAGGAGCCCCCTTCTGTATAAAGAAAAAGCATTCAGGATTCAATCATATAGGAGCAAAAAGTTTACCGCCTAAGAGTTCGTCCAGTGCCTGGCTTCCAGTTGTGATGCGAACAACTGCCTTCCTCTGTAACAAACATTTAGCAACAACTATTCAGTTCTTATTCCATACGAGTGATCCTATTTAATTACTAAGTGACTTCAATGGCTTAGTAGTAACATATAATAGAATCAGTTCAATAAACTCTGGTAAGTTCATGCACAAAACGGAAAGAGAGAAGAAAATGTTTACTTTGAGCAGAGCATCACTCCCAGTAATGTAGCCGAAGTTCTGCAAGGATTACAAAAAGAGAAAGTAAGTAGCAGAAGAAACCGATGATGGCATAATCAACAAGAAAATGTACATCAGAATATAAATCATCGACCACTATTTTCTCAGCTGCTTCACAGATCTTTTCGACTTTTGCCTCAGATAACCCTTTGATCCCAGTCAAGTTCTGGAAACAAGAAAAAGTCGGTACTTATTAGAAGGAAGAGTGACGAATGGAAGTATAAAGCAGCACTTTGTGGATAATAAAAGAAGTTGCTATTTTCTTTCACCTTCTTGGTGTGCATCATCAAGCCATTGCAGGTGTAGATACCTGCGTCTTGCAGCTTTTTCACATCCCCAGCATTGATTCCATGAGAGACCACTGCATAAATGACCAACCAGTTTAGAAAAACGTTGGTGATTCTACTTTTAATCCTTGCGGAAGTTCATCAGAAATTTACATGATGAATTTATATTTGATATTGAAAACAGAGAATATAGCTTCATCCTTCCAGTTTGAGACCTGCTTTGTATTTTACATTCAATTGTATAAATTAGAGGAGATACCCATCTATTAAAGAGTAAAGACTAATCCATGCGTACCTTAAATGTAGATATAAGGAGGAACATAATACTACTAATTTGAGTTTGTAATATCCTAAAATACAGTCAATGAGATCCTCAATAGCTTCATAACATTTCTAAAGGAACATGATACATATTATCAACAATGATAATATCATAAACAGAAGAGAAACTTGAAACCCTGCAAATTATGCTCCAATAATGAGATTGAAACACATTAGAAACACTAGCATTGACATAAAAATAGGATAACATAAAATAATGAGCATAAAAACAGCAACAAAAATATATGGACATCATGTAATCAGCTCATTTGGAGACAGAATTTTATAAGTTAACGAAGAGAAATATAGAGAACAATGAATTTTCTTAAAATTACACTAAGTTCCTTGACACTACTATGAAAGTAGAATGGAAACCGGAAACCATGATAATTATCCACAAACATAAGACATATTTGAAACCAGTAGCTCGAATGATGACTTAACAGCGGCTATACACACAAACTATCTGTACTGAACTACTCCAGAGAAAAACATAATGTGTCACAGCAAACAAAAACAGATCCAGATCTACAGTAGAGTTACAGGAAATCCGAAGCCAAACAAAGTTGCTGCTGATTTTCTCAGGTGAAATTCACATATAGCACTCCAGAACACAGAGTATTGAGTCAAATGAAAACAGAGTGCTAAGAACAAACTTCAGAGACATAATTTTCATCAACTAACAAATAAAATCAAGCATCAGAGAATAATGAATATTCGAAGTTAAACAACGCTACTGGTTTTCACTGACCGAAGCTGAAAAATGATAATCATAAGAATTTCGCGACGGAAAAGAAAATGATATTACGTTTATCAATAGCTTCAAACAAGTCTTCTTCATCGTCGACCTCTTCTCTTTCAACGAGCTGTAACTGTTCTTCAGGCCTGAAAGAAATCAATCAACGCTTCATAATACACATCACAATCAGAACGAAAGAGAGAGATAAAGGAACTGGAGATTACTTGAATGCAAGCATTTTCAGAGATATTGAGAGAACAACGATGATCGGAAATATGAAATTTTGCTGAAATGAAATGAGAAATGGTGGTGTTTAGCGTGAGTTTGAAAATATGAATTTTATCACAGAACGTTTATATATGCACAACTACAAGCGGAACCCGGGAAGTTCTATGGATTGGAATTTAGTTTCGTGTTTGGGTTCCGATTACATGTGGTCGCGTACAGTGTACTCTGGTGAAGCCTTTCTCCTAATTTTGGAAATGAGAAATATTAGAACTTATCATATTTTTCATATAGTCTGGTCAAACTTAAAATTTAAATTTAAAATATTAAATTTATTTAATTTAATTTTAAATATTAGTTAAATTGATTCTTATAAAATAACATGTGACAAGTAAAAAAAAATAAATGAATCAACAATGACTATATTGAAAACAGAAGTAATAGATCCATATTTTCAATTATAAATTCACGTAAACTCAATAATTTTTATTATTATTAGATATATTACTTGTGTCATTATAAAAACTCATAAACTTCATATCATAACTTGATTCATTTATAAGGTTCAAATCAAGATGTACATTCACTTTGAAATATAACTTGAGAATTGTCTACTTGATACTATATGTTGGAGAATGAGGAAACAAGAAGTGAAGAAATCATTTATTTCATAACCCAAAATTTAATTTAGAGGAGGATGCCAATCATTTTTTTCCCACAAACCCAAACAAATGAAATAAATGATTTCAGGTATTGTTTAGCCATGAATATTCTCAAATATATTTTTTTTTTTAAATGAAAAATAGAGTCTGATCATGCATGTTACTTAGCAAATATATTTAACAAACATGTCAAATTTTAAAATTTGAGAAATTTTAAAAATTATCTCAAACTTATAGACATTAAATATTAGAAATTGATCATTTCAATTTTCCATGTCTATTAGTTTTCCAACTATTTCATCGCAGCACTGATGATAATAAAATTCAAAAGTTCATATTTGATTACACAAAAATTTTCTCGAGAAAATTCTCTTAAAAAATTACTCTGTATAAAATTAAGAAAGATAAATTTTTTAACTCGGTGTATTGTCTATAATTTATTTGGTCTCTTAAAGATTACACACACACACAAAAACAAAGAACAAGAAAAAATACAATTTTCTATTCAAGTTGAACAATCTGAAGTTATCAAACTGAATAAATCAAATTTAAGAGGAGAAAAATCAAAGCCTGTATTATTGAATTAGGTACTGCAAAATACTTAAATGTAATTGACTTAAAACAGTCGCTTATGAGGCTTTTATATAAAAAAATATTCAATACTTGTAAAATATATAAAATACAATCATAAATGATTTCGCAAGAAGACTTAATTTTTTTTAGGATTTGAATTTAAAAATAAGTATTGTCAAATTTAAATTAATTTTATAGTTAAAAATACTCATTTCAACTAATTTACAATTAAATATATTTAATCAAATATTATAGGAATCAAAATCAAAATCCATTCATATCTGAGAAAACTAAAAATCAAATATTTGACACAATGCATGAGTATTTTTAACTTCAAAGATACAATTGGAAGTGTTGAATAACATACAAGTTATCCACAAATGTAATAAACATCATGTTGTTTTTTTCTGTTTAGCGTGCCTTTGTTTTCTGTTTAGCATGCCCAATACATAAACCAAATTTTAAATGATTTAAGTTTTTTTAATCATATTTTAATTGACGTTCTCCTCCCCCCCTCCCCGCCCCTCACTTTTATGTATGCTTTTAGTCCCTATCGTTTTTAAATGTCATATTTAAAAAAACATTTTACATTTAGATTATAAATTTTATTTTACTATCCAGCTAAATCTTCTTCAAGAATAATTTGTACTCAATATTAAGCACCCAATATTAGTAAAGACTTAACACAAGCACGTTACATTTATTCTTTAACATTTATAGCTTAATAATATAAACTTTATGAATTAGATCTTGCAAGTATTAATCCTATTTCATTGTAAATATTGTTGAGCATATGATAGAAGAGTGATATGCAAAAATAAGATGTAACGGTATAATTTTCCTCGAACAAATTGCAATTAAATAAATACTTCTTTTTTTGGTCAAATCATATGGTATTGTTACGAAATAAATTCAACTTAACTTAGTACAAAAAAGTGTGGCACATCAACTTTGACTATTAAAAATTTCAAATTTAAGTGAACGAGGCTAAATAGTAAGCACCTAGGTGTCATTTGCTTTCAAATTTTAAAAACTCATTTTAAAACGAGTGAAAATTTGAAATCAAAGCACTTTTTTTCTTAAAGTTCTAAAAATAAATGATAGTTTTTTTAATTAACAAAAATCAAAATTTTAAAAAATATATTGAAAATGAATAGTATTTAATAACGAGAATATAAATATAAATTTTTAAAGTTTTAAAAATGAAACAATTGTTAAGAAATATGGCAAGTTATGATGAGTAGGTGAAAAAGGACGGAGCATGGGGCGTTTGAAGTGCTTGACCAGGTTGTTTAATGTTATTCTGAAGACTGCTAAGACGTCCGATAAATGGAAGAGTATAATGATTCCATTGTACAAGAACAAAGTTGATATTCAAAATTACAACAATTACAGGGGCATCAAGTTGCTAAGTCACACTATAAAGATTTGGGAGAAAGTGGTGAAAGTGAGGGTGAGAAGAAGAATGTCTATTTCAAGAGAATCATTTTAGATTTATATCAGGGTGATTGACTACTAACGCAATTCATCTTGTGCAGAGACTAGTGGAGAAATATGCGGAAAGAAAGAAGGACCTTCATATGATATTCATTGATCTTAAGAAGGCTTATCATAGAGTTCTAACGGACGTCCCGTGGAGGTTGTTGACACCCAATTTTTACCCTCCACGGTGTCAATTTAATCATCGAGCTTTTATTTTATTTTAACGACTCGAAACCACTATTTTTCAAAAAAAAAACAAACAAAAAAAAATTAAAAAAAAAGAGAATTATTATTAACGGGCGAATGATGGCCATGCGCCCGATATATTCCTTCTCCCATTCCCTTTCTTCTTCATTTTCCCCTATCCCTAACCCTAGCCGCCCCTCACCCTCTTCTTCTTCTCCACTCCATTTCCCCCTTCTTCTTCTTCCTCAACGCTCGCCCCAATATCTCTTTACCCATGCCTTCTTCTTCTCTTTCTTTTTCTTCTCCATATCAATGACCAGAAAACCTAGCCCAAAGCCAAACGACCGCAATCCAAGAAAGCACCTCAACGTTCTTGTCCCCTTGTCCCCCGCGTGTTTTGCTTTATCAAAAGTAGGAATCGACCCTACTCGGTTTCAAATTTTGAATTTTGAAAACCCCAGCTTTCCCCCTTTCATTGTGCCCTAATTTGAGAGCTATAAATTCATCTCTTCCTTCACTGAGAAGGGCGGTCGGAGAAAGTGGGGGCAGCCATAGAAATTGGGAGAAAATCGGGGTGGGGATCGAAATCGAAAAAATCATCTGAGAAATCCCACTGGTGCAAATCGAAAACCTGGGGATAACCTCAGAAAACTAAATCAATTTGGTCATAGCCATTGTTATTTCTCACAGTCTAACAAAGTTCAAAACTCTTGAGTCGATTTTCCCAAAGTTTTGTCTGATTTCGAAGGACCTTGAATATTCTTGGTCGAGAAAAGTAAACGGAATTCGTTGGTGGTGTCCAAGTTTTCACTGTTAAGCTCGTCGTGTCCCAGGTCGCTGCTCCGACAAAGGTGATACTCTAATCCTATTTCTCAATTGAGTTAGATGTATTGTGGCTAAGTGTGATTGCTGAAGTTGTCTCAAAACTATTCATTATTGGCGTCTTGTTTGTTCTAACTGGAAGCATACTGTTATTGGGTAAATGTTATGGTCATTATTGTTGATCGTCCTCGCTGAAAATGCTCGTCGCTTTTTGTTTTGTTTACTGTCATATTGAATGCGAAACTGGCAGTATGTAGGTAGGTTCAAGTTATATTTGTTTTGTACCAGTCTGTTATAATTTTATTTTAAAGTGTTTAAGGAATGAAAATGGTTTAACGAACAATGTAGTGCATGTTGGAAGCCAATTTGTCTGAATTCAAGCATGTCCCTGCCATGTGATAAGTTGCTAAGAATGTACTGATGTTTGCTCCGTTTCCTATGGCTTATTAATGTAATGTCGCTGTTAAATTAGTGAGGCTGAGTGATACTGAGTGAACATAGTTTGTTAATACATTCTCAAGTTTCTCTTTTTGTTTGGTTTAGTTCATCTTAAGTTGGAACTCTAGAATCACAAATGATAATGCATAGGTCTTTGTTTCCATCAAAAGTATGCTAAATGCACAATTATGATTAAATTCACAGTTCGTATCTTTGTTTCAAAGTCACTGCTACAGACAGTAATTTTGATCCTCTCTTGGTATGAGTATGGTGTTATCACCTTGTTGATTTTATTCTTTGATCTGACCTTGTATGAGGACTTTTGAATACAAGTATAATGATCATGATGTAAAATGGTATGTCATAGGTTTGCTGAGTCTTAGCATACAAATTACTAATATTCGATGCCTATTATATCTAGTGTCATGTGTTGTACAAGCAGTGAACTTATATACTTATTCATTTATTGTTTAAGCTAATCCTATTACATGACAATAATGCTCCTCATTATGTGTAGTCAATTTATCCTTCTAAGTTTACTGCCTTCTTCTGTTTAACTATTCAGAGGATCTTTACATATGCTAATCCTTATTTACTTGTTTTGTTGCATGTAAATCATTTTGGAGTCTTAAACGGGCTCCTCTCCAATCGTT